>JANTPZ010005534.1:0-14272 GCA_025593235.1 Vachellia pachyceras
AAAAGCAAAGGACTGGGTGGTGAAGATACTAAATTGTGCTTACCATAGATGTCATGTGCATGAATCATAGAGTCCAAGGGACCATAAGTGTCGATGTATGAGATCTTAAGGCCAGGATTAGAAATGTTGTGTTGCATTAAAAGAAGCTCATGTTGAAGCATAAGGTTGAATTCTCTTGCAGCAGACGAATACTCATCCAAACAACGTCGTCCTTTCACAACGGCATCATCTGATTTTAAGGTTATCATCAGAGGCAAACATCCAAGCGGAGGCAGTCCTGCCACCAGAAATTTTCTGCCTCCTTCTGCCCATAAGTTCTGCATAAGTCACATTCATTCAAAACAAAAAAAATGTTAATTACTTTACATTACATATTTGATGTGTATATGTTACATTACAAAGCGTGAACGATATCATTTGCTTCTATAAGAACTTTTAATTGGTTGATATCTAATAATAATATAGACACTACTAGAAAAATGTCATGTAGTGACGGAAAAATCCATCACTAAATGGCTAGTTTCCTTCAGAAAATTTCCATTTAACGACGGAAAATATTAACGACCCTCGTTTTAGCGACGAAAAATAGTCATCCGTCGCTAAATTGCATTTTTTTAGTAGTGAGATTATTTACGGAATAGTTAATGTTTATTTATCAATTTTACTCATGCAATTAATACTTACATATGATTCTTAGAACTCATTCGGTTCATTTTTATAAGATAGAATTAACCGAATTTTGTTATTAAAAAGGTTAGTTATAATAAGTTAGATACAATAAACACATAAAAATGAATTTTGTTTTCTTAAAACGCACTCATTTATGTGGAAGAGAGAGAATATGTGGTGGACAAAAAAATACATGCAGTAAAGAGAAAGTTATCTTGAAAAATGGAGAATTAACTCAGTCATTTTTGTAATTAAGTGAGAGTAAAATGGAGAGTTTACAAAAAAAAAAGAAAAAGAAAGAAAACTTTTGAGACAACGTCTAATTCTATCTTATAATTAAAAAGGAATAAGATATACCCAACAATTCTATCTTATAAAAAGGAATTGAGAGATTTTTCTATCATTCAAAACTTTATTCAATATAGGTACAAAGTTGGAATTTTTCAATTTAATAAGGATTTAATAAGTTAGCTGTTGGTTGGATTAGTTGAGAGTTGCATTTTGAATTTAATGGAGTATCTGTGTATATATTCTTGCTTCAAACCAAAATATAAGTCATTTTCAATCATGTGATTGAAACCTGTATCTTAAATTGAAATTTTTTTTTCAACTTTACCCCTATTTAAATATGATTCTCTCATCTTTCTCAATGTCTAATATATACCATCAATAGTTGGCAAAAAGATATAGCACCAATAAATAGAGGTAGAAGAGGAAAATGGTAATTAATAACCATGAATCTCTTCAAGAAGACGTGCTTTTTATATTTTGGACATAAGGGAGTATGTATATGTGGTTCATAACTTAACACAAAGTTTAATTTTGGTTCTCTTTTAAATTCTATATATGGACCATCTTTATAAAAAAGAAAAGAGAAGCAGTTTATGAACCATCTTGATATGGACACCTAATTACTCGCATATTCAATTGGATATGTGCCCAAAAAACGAACAGTTTCTGGACCATCTTTATATGAACAACCTAACATCACATCTCGCATTTATATGAATCAATTAAATTGAAAAGACTTTTTTAAAAAAAAATTGCAAAATTTTAAAGCATCGTTTTGAGGTGCTATTAGTTATAGCCACAGGTCACAGATTGGCGTACTCAAGGGATGAGGTTGTAGGGGCAGCGTCTTTATTGTATACAAATTTGAAGCTTTGAAATCAACCATTCTTGTGCCTTAGTTTTCATGACATTAATAAGCCATGTGACAATGAAATTCAACTTCTTATTTTTCTTGGTCTTTTTTTTTTGAAAAATTAAAATATTAGTGTCCTTTTTAGTCAAAAAATTGTACACCTTTAATAGTTTAACTTTACACAATGCTTCATGATATATATATATATTATGTATGTAAACTGTATTTTTAAAACTTTAACCCTAACGCCATTTTAAAATGCTAACATATTAAGTATAATTTTTGAAATAACAATGACGATAGACATGGTAAGGTTGGAGAACTAAAAATATATTTTATAACATATAGAAAACATACTATAAAATTAAGGAACCAAACTGAAATTAATTTATATAAGATTAGATTGATAAACATATTTAATTTGGTTGAAGTGAGTTATTTTGATAAGAAATTAAGAATCCAAAATGTTCGTGTTCTGTGATGATTACTGAATGAAATAGAAGGCAAAAAAATATAAATTATTACCTGTATGAATTGTTTAACATGTTGAAGAACAAATTGCTGATAGGCCAAGAGGCTGTAGCTCTTTCTTCGTATTGGAAGTGTAAAATAATTAACAACGAAGTCATTTGTGCCAGCACTCATGAAAAATACAGCTTCGTTCATATGTTTATCAACTATTTGCTTATTCCCAACCACTGTCTCCAATCTCTCCTTGCACTCTTTGAAATATTCCAATTGGTTTTGTATTGGAATCACATTCTGCAGTTAGTTAATTAATTAAATCACATCAGGGCAATAAAAATTAACCATAGCCAAATGATAATATAAGTGAGAGAAATCCAGTTTCATGTTTCTTGATGTGTTGCTGCGTGCTGCTGCTATATATTAAGATGTTGACAAATAGAGTTTTCAAAATCCATGTCAAATATTCCAAAGTTAATACCGGTACTATATCTAATTCTTAATATAAGATATTGTTGATTAATTTGGTGAAATTAAAAAAACTAAATAAACCACTTAATTATAGCTAGCGTATATTACATGATCTCTCTAAAACATTAATGCATATCGTTAGATTATATATTAATTTATAAATCTAGAAAATTAGTTAATAAAAAATGATAAATATAAATACTTTAAAGTAATTTATTAAGCTTCTTTAATATCTCAAAATGAATGAACTGGATCTTATGTTAAATAGCGGAGGGAGTAATAACCTACAGTAGCTCTTTGAATTCCAAAAGTTTGTGGCCAACAAAAAGCATCTATAGGATGAAACTCAAACTCATAATTAATTATCATTGTTTCATCATTTTTAGGAAATGAAGCCAACTCCATTATTTACCCTTTCAAGCATACTATATGTTGGAAGTTTGATGATATTTCAGAGAGAGAGAGAGATACACTGATAGTTGGCGTAAGTGGATCGAAACCAGAACCACCAGAAGCAAAACTAACTCCAGTAATAAGATCCTTGTAGCTGAGCTTTGGATCCAAATATGGTGGCACTAACTCTTTCACGCCTATATATGATGCTGAAATTCAAAAGCATAAAACAAGAAACAATATATTTTCATTAATTACTGCCATGTTTAAATCCAACTGATATGCAGAACCATATACAACAAGAAGCAAGCGAAGACACATAATTATATATATATATATATAGAACTGCTGTTGAAGCTAATTGTATATAATATTTACCAACATAATCGGTGCCAAGTTTTCCATCAGTATATCTTCCAGTGGGAATCTGATTGGGAAAGTCTCTGCCATAGGGTGCGAAATTACTCTTGAAAGGTGTATTAATGAAGTTGTTGTTTCCTGGATCTACTGTGGAGTCTCCAAACACGTATATTCCAGATACCTTCTCCTTCAAAGCTTCACCTTCTTCGACCATGAAACATAATAATAAGAAGCAGTTGAGAGCGAAGAAAATAATCTGTGCAAGAGAGAGCAAGGGATATTGTTTCTTAGAGGCTTTCATGTTGTTTGGATCTTTCATCATGTGAAGTAGATAGCGCGCACGCGCACACATATATTTATGTATATGTATATATAGCTATGATAGGTACATGTATGTGTTGGGGTGTGTATATATATCGCTTGTCTGGTAATTAAGAAAAGTTTGGTATATTCTATAATTAGAAAAGAGTGAATATTTTATATTTTGAGGAACAATATATTTCCCAATTCTAATATGATCAATTATGTAAATCAATTTTTTTGTTTATTTTTTATATATTTATTACACATTTAAATTATTTCTTAAAATGCTAAATAGTATTAAACAACTTAATATATATTATGGGTTCCTATTTGATAAACATAATTATTCTTTGGATATATGGTATCATCACTCTTATTTGCTTCAGATATAGGCCTTTAATTTTCACTTGAAATAAAGTTAGCAAACATGTTTCATATATTTTGTAATTACTAATTAACGAATCATGCTTGTTGAGATGCGAAGAACAGGTGAAGACAGTTAGATGCCAAGTAGGTTTAATATATATATATATATATATATTTCAGTTTAGCCTTTTCTTGCATGAGTGGATTTTGATGTGTTTAAATACTGAAACTGGTATATATCTACCCTTCTTGCTTTCAAATTTTTAGCCTTCTTGCTCCAGACAACATTGTTGATCTAATCGGTTAATTTGCTGTACTACCTAATCGTCCCGAACGGTAATACTCTTCTGCTCCTTTTTTTTTTTTTGTAAATATTCCATTCCATTTAAAAGTTGCGGAGAGACAAAATTTTTGTGCTTTATTTATAAATTACAATATTAAACTTTTTATATGAGTGTACAATTGTTAAATTTATAATTTTACGCTTAATATATTTTTGTGTTGACTTTATTTTCCTTGGGTATAATGTCATTAAAATAAGGATAAATTTAAAAAGTTGTTGAAGTTTAAAGTGGGTTTAATGAAATTTAAGGTTTTTTCATTCTTTGTAAAACATGTTAAAAGTGGATTATAATTAAATTTAAATGAGTGTATGTTCTGTTTGTTGAAAATTGTGCCTTAAGGGCCAATCATTGTACCTCAGACATTATTTATTTTAATGTATTTTCTCTATTTAATTATCATAGTTTTTGCATGTTTATTACGATAATTACATCCATGGACAAATTATGAAGATTGTCATAAATGTCCCTAGTCGGTTATCTATGTGAGAGCAAAGATAAAGTAAGACCAGTATGACTTTGATAAGGTATAGAAATATGAGTCAAAGTCATATGCACTTGTAAGAGTGCAAGGTGATAGACCGACCTGCTATGAGAAAACTGCATGGATTAAGTCATTAGCTTATCTCATATGTAATCACATCACCATGCCTTTTGACCTGAGATCATCATAGATTTCTACATGAGAGAGAGTCACTAAGTTTTGACTTAGTCAAAAGTCACATTTGACCGGATGATAATAAAGGCTATGATCGAGCTTAGGGATCTTTCATGCAGAGGAATGTGAATGACCAAGATGGGATTTGTCCATCGCATTAGTTGATAGATATTACTGGACCCTTCGATGAATTAGCCTGAGAAATGTATGGCCACACTGTAACGAAAATGAGTTTTCGTTTCAGAGATCGAGAAAGTAATGGTCAGGAATAGGAGGATGACGTCATCCATGCTTCATCCTTGACCAAGATATCATGTGATAAAAGGGATGTGATGTGGTTGCATGAAAGTTGTGTCGTATTAACGATCCCCATATGATTTGGGTAGTCGCAATATCTTGTTAGAGGCTACTTGCGATTTGTGAGCTAATACTCAGTTAAACCCATTGCCCACTTCATATGGGCTTATAGGGTCGCACGCAAGAACAAGTCCAACACGTGCTTTAATTCTAGGGTTTTTCGAATTATGTATATATATTATATATAAATTCAAAATTACATTAATATTATATAGATAATGTTCATGTACATTAGTTTTAACATTTAATTTATTTGATGAATTAAATAACTAACATTTATATTCAGATTTATTTTATAAAAAAATTAAATCGATTGGCTCATTGTTTGGATTAATTTAATAGATATGATTTGATCAAATCAGATTAATCCAAATTCGAATTTTAGAATTTGAATATCAAGATTAATAAAGATTAATCTTAAATATCATTTTAAGTTCAAATTTCAAGATTAATCTTGAATATCCTTTGAAATTCAAATTTCTAGATTAATAAAGATTAATCTTGAATACCTTTTGGAGATTCAAGATTGATCAAAGATTAATCTTAAATATTTTTTAGGATTCGGATTTTCAAGATTAATAAAAGATTAATCTTAAATTATAATGCACTCCATGAGTTCTTTAAATATGAGAACTCATGAGCAATAGAAAGTAAACATTTTTGAATTTGATTGAGTGAGCCATTGAAACTCTAGAGAGAAAGAGTAAAACCAAAGGCGCTAGCACGCTACCGTTATTGGGGACTGTTCGTGTGGATACTGGTAGAGGGGGACGATCAAAGAAGGTTGGCTCCTAGAGATTTGATTTCCAAGAACCACTAAAAGATTATTGCTTGCTGCGAATTCAAAAACTGAAAAAATAAGGTAATGTCTTAACTATTTTGTCTAAACGCCTTTGATAGATCCAAAAGAGAGATTAAAAAACTTTTGAAATTTGTTTCTTTCATTGCGTATGTATGTTCTAATCTCAACGCCGTTGATATGCATGATTAATAATTAGGGCTGAGCAAAGACCATACCAGTCCGGGTTGAGGCCAACCTAAGGTTTGGTTTGGTAAAGGCATTAGGCTGAACAAAGCCGCCTGAGCTCTGGTTTGATCCAATCTTAGCACGAGATCAGGTTGGATCGGAGCTAATCTCGGTAGTTGAAGATCCTTCCTTTTTTAAAACAAAAACTCCGCTTTTTTAATCAATTTTCTTTGACAAAATCCACACAGATTTGAAGGAAACCACCATCAAATCTACCGAAACGCTAATGAAATCACTAAATCTACAAAAACCAAACAAAACATTTACCATCAACAACTCTTTGTAGTCCTACAAGAGGCTATGATGCCTTCGCCTCACCCTTTGCTCTTCGTATGATGCATATGGAGACTCCATAGGAACAACCCCTTTCATCTTCTTCAGAGAAGAAAAAGGGGAAGGGATAAACAAGAGAAAAATGCAAGGGAAGAAGAAAGAAGAAGGCGAGAGCCAACAACAAGAAAAAAAAGGGGGCGATGATGAGAGCTAACAACAAGGAAGAAAAAAGAAAGAAGAAGGCGAGCCACATTGGCTTGTGAGCATGAGTGATGGTGGTAAGAGGTACTTAGGGCAAAATAGTTGTGTCAAGGAGCATTAGCAACAACGGCTTGAGGGCTTGAGGCCAAGATTGGACTCTAACAAGAGTTGTATGAGGCACATAGACTTGTGTTTGGACTTTGAAAGCTATTATTTTAAAAAAATTTGAACCAAACTGGACCATACCACTTGGTCTATGGACTCGATCCCCTGTCCAGTCCAACCCAAAGACACCAATCCAGTCTGGTTGTGCTTTAGGCTAGATTTTCCCGGATCAAGCCAAGTCAGGTTTGCTCAGGTCGATCCAGGTTAGACCGGACCATAGGTTTCTGAACAACCCCATTAATGGGTAATGAATTAAAAGAAATTAAGGTCAAATAAATGGTAACACGTGAGTACTATATTACATGTTAAATTTTTCATCTTATAAATTTATATATAACTCTTAACCAAACTAATATAAGTGTTTTGATCTAAGTTTAGTCTGTTAATTTATACTATATTTTACAAAAATAATTTGAATAAAAAAATTGCTCAAAAATTTTTGAATTACAAAATTAATACTCATTCTCAAGATAATAGATATTGTGCTAGTTAAAAAAATTTTGCTCGAAAAGAAATTTAAATAACAGAATTAATACTTCCTCTCATCCTAGACATTGAGCTAGTTAAGGATTTTATTTTGTTTTAAAAAAATTTAACCCATTTTATTTACTAAATTTGTAATTTTTTTCTTGAATTATCCTATTGATTGACATATTATGCAGGTTTCTATGAAGGTATAATTGCAAGACAAATGAATTAATAGGAAAATTTAGAAAAACCAACATATATATTTTTTTTATAAATAACTGGCCTAAATAATTTAATATCTACAAACCCCTACATTAGAGACCGAGGGAGTGATATTTCAAATTCTTAAACTTATTTTCCTTTTAAAAGGTACGTAGCGATATATATATATATATATTTTTTTTTTATTTCCATTATCATTTTCCGATTAATTCATTTTATTTGATTTAAACTGTTTTTTAAAGTTAAATACCATAGATACCTACCCTCATAGCCCATGTAGTTTTACAGTTTTTGCTCAAAACAATTTCTTTCTTTCAATGGATACTCAAACAATTTCTAGCCAAATAGTCTATCATCCTTAATATAAAAAAAAAGGCTACTTGACTACTTTTTGTATATTAATGAGGTTAGATAAATTATTTAATTATAATAAATAGGGAAAATGACACAGAAAAATTTGGAAAATGGCAAATGACATAGGGTACGAGAAGATTTCATAATGATAGAGAATGAACTAATCCTGAAATGGGATTTTTGAAAATGACAAAATATGAGGGAAAAGACTATAACTCATTCTCTATTTTTGTTAAGGCATTCCCCACATTAATTAAGTATTATCAACTTTTGTTTGCCAGGTAATAAATCTACATCTCCGCCTCATTCACAAGTTTTGTTAAGTTATTTCCATATTTTATTAGCTATTACCAGCTCTTATTTACCAAGTAATTAAATTACACTTCCAGCTCATTCGTAAGTTTTATATAGGGATTACCAACATTTCATTAGGTATTAACAACTTTTCTTTACGAATGAGCTCCAACACCGGCAGTCGATGGCCGGTCGTCGATGAGGTGGTTGCAAACTTTTTAAAATGTTTGAGGGCATTTCAATCTTTCCCCTCATATTTTGTCTTTTTACTTCAATTTCTAAATTTTCATTTTAGGATTGGTTGGTTCTTTGTCATTATAAAATCTTCTCATATCTCTTTGTCATTTACCAGTTTTTGGATTTATTCTGTGACATTTTACCTAATAAAAATGGCGTAATATTTTTAAAATACACATACAACATTAGGTTATATATTACTAAATTAGTTAAAAAAATTATAAAAATTATAGATAAAATGAATAAAGTATTATATTTAACATTAAAAAAACAACGGATGTTATAATTAGGACGGAGGACATTGAATTGGTTGCTGGCCTAACAAGGAACAAATGCGTTAATTCGTCCACCTCCACCCCCCAACTCCCAAATAAATGCGTTAATGTATAGTTATTGTCTAAACCACGTAGGTGAAGGTCATCCTCAAATGAGCCTTTAATGGGCCTATAAAATATAAACAGGCCCAGCTTTCTTAAACTTGGGCTTCTTTACTATCATTTGTATGAAAATAATTAAAAAAAATACTAATTGGGCTATTAAGGAAGATTGAGTATAATGAAAGGTGTTACTATCTCATGAAGAATCGATATTCGAATCCCCACTAGAAGAAGCGTATACATTTAATGTCTACAATATCTTGAATAGAATTAACTCTATTTAAAGGATGCCTGTACTAAGAAAAAAAGAAAGAACCAAATGGGCTTATATATAACAAAAGGAGCTAATGATTCATAAGGGGACGAATCTAGATTTAAATCCGTTAGAGATGTACTTACATTTAATACTATTTGGATTCTTTTGGTGTTTCTAAAATTGATTAATCTAATAAATTGAAATTCAGTAAAAGGGCAGCTTGAGATTTTAAACAAATTTAATTAGTAAATAAAATCTATTTAAAGAAGATAGATAAGTGGGCAATCAAACTAATACAAACATCGAATTATATTGGTATAGTTTTCGTTCAAAATATATCTAATTGCTATGTTCTAGAACTACATTTTTTTTTCAAAAAAGAAAAACAAAGATTGAGACATAATCAAACGTTTGATGGGTACGTTATTTCAAGATAAACATATGATTGATTTAGATACAGATACATGCACAGATAGTGTTGAATTTGTTTCACCAACCACGCAAGTTTCAAAATATTAATATTAAAAATGCCATTTTGCTTGATTGTTTCTTTTTGTATAAATCATCCGGTATCCTGGGGTATCCTGGGTTCATTGCCCGCCCCAGACTAATCTGGACCCCCTGCGAGGAGACCTTACGGTGGTAGTGAGGTACCGATGGGACAACCTTTTTGAGGTTGCATTAATTATCACGGCTGTCACTCCCCAGGGATCGAACTTTCGTCCTGAGGAATGCTAGTAGTAGCCCTTACCAACTCTACCAAGCGCCCATTCATATTTTGCTTGATTGTTAATAAAGCCCGTTCTGTTTCAAAGCTGTGGTTTAGGTTTATCTAATGGCCAACCGTGTGGCTTAGATTCTCTAACATCTTCCTAATCACAAGCCCATCACTTTCGCTCAAAGAAATGTTTCTTCTGCTTTCTTATACGCCAGTTCTATCCACTGCTTTTGATTTGCAATATTTTCTTCTCCTCTTTTTTAATCATACTGTTCATGTAGCATTTTTTACCATGTCCTTATAGTTTTCACTTTATTTTAATTAGATCCTTGTAATGTAGTTTTTTTTTATCAGTCCCTTTACTATAAGAATATGGATAGAGATAAGTGAAACTATAAGAACCTAATAAAGAAAACTATAGCGACCTAAATTAGGAAAACCTTATTTGAAAAAATTACAGAGACTTGATTACTAATTAGCAGGTGATATTGTAACAGCTTGCAGACTTAATTTTTTTTAACACAGGAGGATTTCGATTCTTAATGTCTGCCTATTCATCATTATTCCATCCTTATCATCAACGCTAGGTCAGATAGCTTGAATAGGAATTTTCCTATTTTATTGTAATATTGGTGAAGTCTACATATACGTTTTGTAACAAATAAAATCATTTCAATATATGCAATACTAATACTAACCATAATATAAAATTGAGTCAGATTAGACATCATTGGGTGAAGTTCTCCTTGCAAGCTTGGTTTATTTTAATCTATAAAACTCAAATTCAAATCATTACGTGGAAGGTGTTGAGTTCTTTAATTACCTCTGGATTTTAATATAAGAATCGATTGATTTTTATTTAAACAATTAAGAAAGCTAAATATGTTATTTAAAAATATTTATTTATGCGTAATTATATATCAGTTTTAAGTCAAATAAATTAATATGAAGAAAAATAATAAATATAAATACTTTGAAGTAATATATTTATCCTATTTAATATCCTCGAAATAGTCAATTGGTTCTAATATTAAAAATTGGAGGTAGTACTTAATTCATATAATTACGATTAATTGCATACTTTAGTTTTATATTTGTACAAGTATGCCGAAAGTGTATTCGATGTGACCGATATAATTAAATGGTTTCCTTTATCATATGAAAATCATATAAATTTCGCATAATGTTGTTTCTTTTGTAAACTTGCTGCTTAAAATATTGCCTGTATCATTCCACTTCCAATTGTCAGTTGTGTCATCATTTATAATTATAATTACAATACTGGCTGTGATCCACACATGCTTAAGTTTTCTTAATTGACAAATCATTTTGTATTTCTATAACTAACTAGTCCGATCGAATTTAAGATCAAACCCTAATTAGGAGAAAGCTCCTCTTGTGTGTGTGTGTGTGTGTGTGTGTGTGTGAGAGAGAGAGAGAGAGAGAGAGAGAGAGAGAGAGAATCTTGTTTATCCCTATTACGTGTGAGTGAGAGAGAGAGAGAGAGGGAATCTTATTTATCCCTATTACGTGTGATCCCTCATATTTAAACTAAAACAAACCCCTTCAATAACTCTTGCCTTTAGAATTGGAGAGAAATATTTGAAAAGTGTATATGTTCTGACCATATAATGATTTCTTCTCATTAGATCACATGAAGATCATATAAATTACACATTATGATTGTTCAATATATTACTTATAAGATTTCAATGTCAATTGTTTGTTATCATACTCTTTTAGTCTTTAATATAAAACAACTTTAATAAAAAATAAATTGTAAAGTAGGTTTTATATTAAGGATTTGAGAGGTATTAAACTTAGTTATTCTTGCAATGCATGTTACCTAAGAAATCACAAAAAGTAACCAACTTTTGACTGGTCACAATGTTAATAGTTAAAGGCTCTTTGGATATAATGGAACGAGACTGGTTCCAATACTTTATAGTTTATCTTTTTTTCTGATATAATGAATAAATATATTTTATATTTTATCTAGAATGAATAATATATCAATTAGAGTTCTCCTTTAATCATTTCACTTTCCCAAAACAATTAACAAAAAAGAGAAACAAAACTCATGGGGAAAAGGCAGCAATATATTATAATTATACCTTTAATTTCTAGCTTTGAAGGCGATATACTTCATGACAGATTATTTAATAATGTCTATTTATTTATGTATTCGATTTTATAAGGAACAAAAAGAAGAAATCTACTTAATTCAACCATTGTTTTTTGTCTTATACTCAATAAAATTTCCTGTAATAATTCAAATCGATTAAATGCGTCATGGATTTCTTATGACAAACTTTAGAGGGTTGTTCGATATGTACTTCGACGTTTTTAAAGATCACAGACATCACACAAAACTCGAAAATAATTAATGCTCCAATTGCCAGCTTTCAAATGCTTCTGCCTCGCTGTTTAATTCTTGGTACAAAGTCAACCATGAATAAACAATTAAATAAAAAATAATAATAATACTAATGATAACATTCCAATTTCAATGCATTGATTGCAAAGAATCCATAAGGTTTCCAAATGATTGAGTACGCACACAAGTCATTATTTATATCAAGAAAAGAGCCTTAAAATAATGCATTCCCATTATTTAAACATTTCCTTAGTATTGAAAACCTTCAAATTCTCCATACATTAGCTGGTCACTGAACAATTTCTACAAATTTCCAACTTGCATCTTCATCTCATTCTATTTTATCAAGATAAAGCAAATCCATTAGCTTAGCTGTATGCGCGTGTGTATCCACACTACGTATATACCTATGTTTTTCTATATATATATATATATATATCATAGTTTATTTTCTGCTTCCTTCAACTAACTGTCACTTTCTAAATAATATGGCAACTCATAGTGATCATGAAGCAAAACCGAGCTTTGGCTTCGCGGCAATGGAGGCGTCTTCGTCAGAGTTGAAGATTCCAAATTTGAATTGCCAGATGAACCAGAAAAGTAGTCTTCATCACCATGCAGCTTCAGATTCATCATCAGAAGGGATTCTTGAGAACATATGGGCCAGGGTTATCAACACAACGGAAAATAATGCAGCAGGATCATCATCAAAACCATCATCATGGGAAGGGCTTCCAAATCTTGAGGGATCAAGAGATGAATCTATGGGGATTCTACAAAGCCTTCCAAGTTTGGGGAGATGGATATCAATGGGAGCTGAAGCATGGGAAGAAATTTTATCTGATTTTCCAGAGAACCTTCTTCAAGCAGACACACGCAATTACAGTAACAACAATCTGGGAATCTGCAGAAATATTGAATCCAATTGTAAGAAGGTAGAAGAGGAAGAGGAAGAGGAAGAAAAGGAAGGTGGTTGTGGTGGTGGTGGTGTGAGGGCAAACAATAACAATAAGGAAGGTGATCATCAAAGAAGACATTACAGAGGAGTGAGAAGAAGGCCATGGGGAAAATATGCAGCAGAAATTAGGGACTCGTCAAGGAATGGAGCTAGGGTTTGGCTTGGGACATTTGAGACAGCTGAAGAAGCAGCTTTAGCCTATGATAAAGCAGCTCTGAGAATTAGAGGTCACAAGGCATACTTGAATTTCCCACTTGAGATTGTTGCAAATGCTTTAGGGTTTGATCTCATCAAGGGAAGTCACAGTAGTACCAATAATAAACCTATTATTCCTACTACCTCTGTTTCTTCAGCTTGTAATGAGGAGGACTATTCTGAAAATTGCAGCAACATTATTTCAAAGAAAAGAAGATTGAGAAATATTATAGAAGAACCTGAAGCTAAAAGGACGATGGCGAATTTGGGGAATGATGTAGATGTTGTCGTGTTTCAGGACTTGGGGAGTGATTACTTGGAGAGTTTGTTATCTTCATTTTGATGATGATTAAAAAAAATCATCAAAATTCTTACCGAAAGTTGTAGTAGAGATATATACAACATAGGTAATTAAAATATTGAATCTGTTTATTACATTTACCAACAATAGATATGTTTGTCTTCATTTTCTCCACACACACACGCATAAAAGATTATTATTAAAATGCTAAGCAGAATCAAAACACATATATGCGAGATGAAATTAATGAAGAGTCCGTATAGAAATGAAATGAGGAAAAATATTCGTGAGTATGGAATATATACATGGCTGGCTGGGGAGA
>JANTPZ010005535.1:0-16423 GCA_025593235.1 Vachellia pachyceras
CAACGGCCGTTCTCCCAACGGGCTCTCCAAACAGAGCCATTCTCAACCAATCACCACCGTGTTTCATCTTTTGTATAAAAAAAGGAAGAAAAACTTCTATCACATGAACTATTTGGAACAGCAGAAAGATATAGAGCAGTAGACAATTTTCCTCGGTCATTCTTATCATTATAACCAACCAGCAGTCTTGTTGGTTGTAGCTAGACATGACAGTTATTTCATCGAATGAATGAATCAAAACCTACCCTTTCATATATATATATATATATAGCAATTTTTTATATCAGACATATGCATGTCATTTACAGAATTTTAACGTTTCCTCTTCATCTTGTGGATGTGACATCCATATACACCACACTTCCTCCACCTAAATATATACCCTAAAACCAGGTACAGGTACCATAGTCGTTTGCATGTGGCCTAAACAGTTATTTAAATAAGATATTAGAGAAATGAATTAAATACAAATATTTGAAAATAATAGTTTAGCAAAAGTAAATGAGTTGGTGAGTAGGTCTGAAAGTGACGGTGCTGGCACAACGTGAATGAGAAACTTGGTGACAGGGGATACCAATGAAGAGATAAAAGTGGTGAAAATAAGAAACTGTTAAACTCAGTCAAATGAATCTGGTTAATGGTGAACCTAACATTGGCAATGTAAACTCTACTGCGTGCTACTTCTGGTTTAACTTTTCGAGGCCAGCAAAGAAAAAAACCAAACCCCAACATTTAACTTACCTTTTCGGTTCTTTTAGATAAACTCTATTCACAGGTCAACTTGAAAAACATTCATTAGTACCAACCCACCACCATCGTATCTCCGCTGATATTGCAGAACAATCTCAATCCAGACGCCATGAAAATTCACCTTCATCATATACTATAAAAGGATACGTATGTGCCCGATTCCCAGGGTTAATATATATATAAACAAACAACTATATCTGTTAATGTACTATATTGTTATAACATTATGACAAATATATAAATATTTATGGCATGGTGACAAATAGGAAAATCATATACTGTTGAGTAATTAAACGATGCATGCAGAAAATGTAATGCTGCCTGCTTCTGTCGTTTTGGGCGCTGACAAGAACTACAAAAAAAAAATATTCTGTGTTAGATGTGTTACTGCGATGAATCATAAGAAAACATCATTGGCTCCCTCATATATGTGCCAGACCAAATTAATGAATCTGATCCGCTTTATTCCTCATCATCGACCTGCAGAAGAACTGAATTAAATTGCTGTATGAATGAATATATACATTAATTCAGGGAAATATTATACATTCTTGGTATCCAATTTGGAAAAAAAAATTAAAACGTGTTTAAATGGGCAGAAATAAACCATATATATATATATGGATAGAGAGTGATGATTGCCTTCATAATTGGGTTTGCTGACTTTTCCAGGTTCTCCAATTTTGCATTGGTTTAAATTATTTGGGGGGACAAGGTGTCAACTCCTGTACAGTCCTTATATATATGTTTGAGTTTCTGTGTTTTTATTTTCTGAAATGTATCATTATTGTGACTTTTTTATGAATACATTGTCGGAATCCATCTTTTCCTCTTGATTTAATTTGGTCAGTATCTCTAAGTCCTGATCTTCTTCCAATAAGATACATCATTTTAGCTTGATATGAATCTTCTATCTAGTAATTAAGCTATACAGCGCATGATAAGCCGTGTAAGACCAACATTTAATTATTTTTAACATCATAAAAAGCTTAGAGGATAATTCTTTGAAATGTAGAGGTAACTAGAAAGGCAGAAGAGGATATTGACTCAGTAATCTAGCTATCTAATCCTCTATCTAGTATAGCGTTGAACATTCACCAGCCTGTATATTTCTAGTTATTTTTTTCAATCAATAATCAACACATGTGAGAACCAAAAGGAAACAATACACTGTCATCCCACAACCATTACTATTTTTCTGGGTACTAACACCAATAATTTTTATTATTATCAGAGTCACTGATAGCCCAGATTATTAGAAGTGTGGTAGTAGTTATAGGCTGATGCTTTTCTTACATATAAAACTCTAGCTGTTATCTATTTATTTTGTTAATGAAGCGTGGCATCCCTATCACTAGAGGCTCATTTAACTGTTATTGATAATATTATTTAAGTCACTGTTGTCTCAATCATGCATGTTACTGTATCCTAGATGTGTTAATAATAAATAGTCCAAATTAAGTGAGAACTATGGTAGTAGTTCCACCAATGGATGGCTAGTTATTAATAATTATATATACAGCCACGCCTCCCTTAAAACTAACGCTAATGAAGGAAATTAATGTCTTGTCCAAATGAACATTGACAAATAATAATCTCTCTTTAGTATCACGACAAACAGTTCGGTGTTATACGTACCAAGAACCCACTCACATCCTAATCACCCAATAGGCCAATACAACAATCAAACTTTAATTAATATAATCACTGATATAATCAATCAAAGGCTCTATTTTTTTTGTTTGATTTAGCTGCTGATGAAGCAATCTACCTTGGATGCTCTCTGCTCTGTCTCCGAGTGTCCCCTTTATTAAACTTTAATTAATTTAATAATGATCTGTAAGTAAAATCCCATGCATTTCCCTTCAAATTAATCTCCCCGATCTCATGAATTGAGTTCTTCGACGATATCCTTTGTTAGCCATTTTGTAGACCATCTGGGGATTTTGGACCTGACAGCCCACCCACCACTGGACCCACTGAACCACTTCATTTCCGGATTCCTATTCTACACATCTTCGTCGTACTCAAATTCATTTTGAACACACACACACACACGTATTCTTAAAATATATAATTATATGTGTATGAAGAACAAATCTGCTGGCAATGTTATGTTCTGTTTAATTTCTGTGTCGGCATTTGTTCCTGTTCAGTCGTTACTTGACTCGATCGCTATGTTTTAGTAGATATCTTACAAAATCTATATATGCATGTCGTATTTATTTCAACAATGAGAATTTGCAAAAATCAGATTTATATAAAATCACAACTAACTGGTTTGCTTTGTTGTTTTTATTTCTTATACCAACGGTCGACTGATCAAATTAACATATCCTGCTATTCTAAAGACAAGTTCTCCTGGAGAAACAAAGCCAATCATTGTACTTGCTGCTTCACACCCGAACCCTAATTAATGGCTCACCCTGGAGGTTTGTGACATAGAAAAAGCTGATCATCAAGTTGTTATTATTACCACCTTTCTAGGCCCACACAACAAAATTGCGAGGACAATAAACCACCTCTCTTTTGTCCCCTCTCAAAAAGTCACGATTAATTCCATCACAATTCCAACTATCTTTTTCTGTTCTCCCCTTTCTCTCGCCTCACTCACAAAACCCAGAAAGAGCGCTGCTGTATTTTTGTAAGCATGCATAATAACAAAGTGATAATAGAGAAAAACATTATAGTATATATATACTATCATCGATCGAGACATTATACTAATGTCCTTTTCTCTGCTACACGCCTTCCTTGGTTATGTGAAACTGTGATCTTGAAGATACAATATTGCTTTGTCTTCATCTCTGGATCTCAATCCCCTTTCGCAAAACACTAAGCAAACTATATTTTAAGCCCCATTCACAACGGGCTTAATTCACAACCGCCACTCCATTTCTGTCTTGGAAAATGTTAACATATATATATATATATATTAATCATCAAAGCAAATTTATGTTATCCAAGGGATAGAGAATCTAGCTCGTTCGGGCCTCGAAAAACATTTAGAATATAATCCTAAACATAAGCACCAAACCGGCATAATAGAATTGAAACTTGACAACTTTCTGAGAATAAATTACTCTTTTTTTCTTACACGAGGGCTAGCACTCCAGTGCGGTGATGTCAAAGGGGGAAAAGGTAATTTTACAATAATTATACAAACACCCGAAAAAGGAGGAGAAGAAGAAGAAGAATCACTGTGGGGCTGGTTGATGGGTGGTGATTTCCGAGGGAGGTGGCAGCGAGGACAAGAGATGGACGACGAGGTCCGTGAAAGCTCGAACAATGTACCTGTGATTGTGAGGATGGTTGAGAGCGAGATAGCATAAAAGGAGGTCGTGAAGATAGTCCCAGTCTCTTGTGACGTTCACTACCAATCCCCTCGATTCGATCATCTCTTGCATGGAACGGCGGAAATCGACGTAGGGATCGGCCGAGTACTGGGGCACTCCAACGCCTCTGGATAATAACGCTGACGGCGTCGTGTCACTGTGGTTGTTGGGGATGGTGGTGGTGCTGGTGGGACGAGTGTCTGGGGACTCGATGATGGAGTTGGAAAGGCCGGGAGAGGAGAAGAAGAAGCGGTGGGAGGCGAAAAGGGAAGAGAAGTCCGGTGGCGAAGGAGGATCGGAGGAGTCCGAGTGGGAAGAGGAGGGGAAGTCGTCGGAAAAAAGGAAGGTGGAGGTGGAAGAAGGGGGCGGAGAAGATGAGGATGACTGTTTTAGATGGGGTCGGGTGGCGGTGGCGCACTTGAGCTTGCAGAAACAGAGATGAAAGTGCTTGGAGAACATGCTGGATGCGTCTTTTTTGGGGGCGGAGCAAGCAGAGGTTGGGCGTGTAATTATATTATATATATAGAGCGGTTGTTCTCTTCTTGCATTTTGTCTGCCTAATAATGCAGCCCCTAGAAAAACATCAGGATATTAAGTGGGATCATGAATTTTTAAACATATAATTATATACACAAAAGTGATTATTTAAACTTAAGGAAACAGTGACATTAAGAATTAAGCTGCATATGATCTTTACATATGAGCAACATCGTTTATTTATTTATTTATTTTTGTCTGTGCATAGTTCTTTTATCTTTATGTTTTAACAAAATTATTTAATCATTAGAATTTGTACTTATCATTTATCAAACGAAAATGGCTCCAATCCAATTATATGTTGTAACATCCAAAAAACAAAAAAAAACAGAGAGAGGAGGCACCAGAGTGTAAAAAAGTAAAAGCCTCCCACCGCTTAAACCCCTCACCCGACGCCTCCTTATGCACTGTTCTTCATTCTTCTTCGTCCTTTCATCAGAGCAGAGGCGACACGAGAGAGGGAGAGTGAACACGCTTGACAGAGCTGGTTCTTATCGGTGAGAGCATTTTTCAGCACATACAAACAAAGATTCTGGTTCAGTCTCATAGACCTTCCTTTATCTTTATATTCTTCCAACTTTATCATTTTGGGTTCCAAGATTGATTCAAGATTGAGAAAAGGTAAGATTTTTACATATTAAACAAAGCTATATTCATGTGAACAATAGTTTCGCCCCGTTTCAGTTTTTGGCCTAATGATGTAGGTTAATTTTTGTGGTTCAAAGCATAATATGAATTTGGAAGTATTTATTTTGTATATTATTCGTAAGTGTTCATCATGGATGTGTCTAAAAGAGAAATAGACTCATTTAGATGTTGACTTATTAAATTTTGTTATAGGAGATTTCTATAGATAATGTTGTGGATTGAGTATGTTTACATATTATTGTTAGAGGGGGAAGATAAGTTGGAAGTTGAAAGCTAAAGAAAAGATATACATTGAAAGCTTATTTGATAAGTGAATAGTGTCTTATTATAGTATTTATAAAGTACGTTTTACCACCTTTCATGTTTTTAATTTAATTGCATTGGAATTATTTCACCTTTTCATTATAATTAAAGAAGAGTTATACATTGAAAGTTTATCATGCGAGTGGATAGCATTCCATTATGATATTTATAATGTACGTTTTACCACCTTTCATATTTTAAAGAGAACAGACCCATGACTGAGATGGTATTTTTAAATCGATTATGTCAAACAAGTTGTTTTCATGTATACTTAAGATTTTCTTAGCAATGAATTATTATGCAGTTTCAATTATGATTTGATTATATTATGAAGAAATAAGATTTATTGTTATGTTATTTATCGAAGTCAAATTCCTTAGATTATCTCCTTCAGTTTCACTACATTTTATGAATGAGATGTTATTCACTGAAAATTTATTTTTGACTTCAAATAGCCTGTTAACCCTATCCCTCTGTTTGAATAGTGAATAACTCCCTTGTTGCTATTGAGTTCGCTGACTTATTTTGGTAGTTGTTCCTTGGTACATACATATAAAAACTTATATTTATGTACTAGATTAGATGCTCACGTAATCAATGGAAAAGGTCCATAAGCTTTTGCTATACTTTGAGGAATATGCATATATTGTGGGGGAACATTGTTCCAAATGCACTTATAAGTTTTAGGTCGTTATAGAACTTTCGAGAAATCTATCTTATAGTGAAGACCGACGAAATTCCTACAAAAACTTAATACTTTAATAACATAAAATATCTATAGGGCGCATATCATATTATTAAAAGAGAGTATTTGATAAACAGTTTATATTTAGAAATCAAGGCTTAAGGAAATCAGGTCTCTCGTGCTTCGTGTGGATCACCTCCAAATTCTAGAGCTGGGCATAATACCATAACATTGCACGTGTGAGATTGAGAGAGGAAGACAAGTTCTTTTTAGTATCAACTGTGGCTCCAACTATAAGCTGTTACCTCTGAAGTCTGATAAAGGTCTCTGTAGAAAAATATCTGTAAATATGAACATGTGTAAATTTTGAAAAAAAATAACATTCACTAATGAGGGTCGGTCTAATGAACAGGAAATTTTTTAACCCTAAAAATGGGAAAGAGAGAAAATAAATTAAATTAATAAAAAGCATCACATCTCAGCTCTAAACCTCAATAATTTATATTAAAGTTGAACTGAGGGAGGACGACGCATGATACTGTAGGGGGATAAACAGTGAAAAAGAGGATATGGAGGAAGAGGGGAGTCACAAAACTGGTTTGTTTGGAAGCCCAGTTCTGTACAAGTGACCTCCTTTGTCATCTCTGTTGTTGCCCCCCATGTGCTCTCTCCCTCCTTCCTTACCTCCCTGCTTCCTCCATTCTCATCCATTTTTTCATCTCACTACCTTATATAGCAACTCTAATTAACTGCGTGTTCAGCATAAACAATCATATATCACACTTTTATTTCCTTAGATCAGCCTTTATTACATGTTCACGTTCTTGTTCAGCCTAGCCGCTGCCGCCACAGAAGCGGCTACGCCTGATAGATTTTCAACCTGACGCATGATAGTTTTTGTTAGAGTTATTTCTGTTTCTGTTAAAACTATTGGTTACTATTACTGTTGGTTGGTTACTGTGTTAGTCAGTTAGTTAGATTCATTTGGTTAGACTGTTACGAGTTGTTAGACCGTGACTGGTTATTTATTAATCTGTGTAACACGTGTATATATAGACAATGGATCTGTGCAATATCTGATGGATAATACATGAAGTTTATGAGATGGTTTCCATCTAGATCTTTCTCTGTCGCCTTTTCCCCAGCTGCATCGTCTTTTTTCCTTGGCTGTGACATGGTATCAGAGCCATGACCACTCCTTCCGCTTCCATCGCAACGGCCACCGAGGCCGAGATGTTAAACTCCTCCATCCCTGTTAATACTGTGAACACTGCTCAGCACACCATAGATCCCACTCAGATTATCTCCAGCCCTTATTTTCTACATCCAAATGAAAATCCAGCTCTTGTTCTTGTTACTCCTGCTCTCACGGGATCAAACTATCACACCTGGTCTAGAGCGATGAAGATCGCTTTACAATCAAAGAACAAGCTATCCTTCGTAGATGGCAGCATCTTAGCACCTTTGACCTCGGATTCTCTCTATCCAGCATGGCTCCGGTGTAACACTATGGTAAGTACATGGCTTACCCGTTCTTTTTCTCCTACGATAGCACAAAGCATTCTGTGGTTGGACAAAACATATGATATTTGGTCAGATCTGCGAGATCGGTTTGCTCAGAGTGATGTATTTCGCGTTGCCAAGCTCCAGGAAGAGATCTTTTCCTTTAAGCAGGGCGATCTGACTGTGAGTGAATATTTCACCAAATTAAAGATTCTTTGGGATGATTTTGTAAGCCTTCGCCCTATTACACGTTGTCTGTGCAACTTTACATGCTCCTGTAACCTGTATCGCAAACAAGATTATGCTCTTCGTTTCTTGAAGGGCCTCAATGAACGTTTTTCCACTGTGAAATCGCAAGTGATGTTGATAGATCCATTACCCTCAGTTAACAGGATTTTTTCTTTAGTCCTTCAGCAAGAACGAGAAATGCACTTGGGAGTGGAATCCATGGTCTTATTCAATAAAGTTGTTCCACGGACTCATGGAAACTCAGTCAAGCATCACAGCAAGGATGCTAACACCAAGTTCTGCACCTATTGCAACAGGCCGAGACACACTATTGATACTTGTTACCGCAAGCATGGCTTCCCGTCGGGCTTTAAATTCCGCAACCAAGCATCTGCCTCAGCTTATCATTTCCAATCACAAGATCCACCTTCTGTAACAGACCAGAAAATTTCTCCAACTAGCATCTCTCCACTTCCATCCCCGCAATTCACACAAGACCAGTATAAAAAACTTTTACAACTTGTCCAATCTGTGTCATCTGAAAGTTCATCTGCCAATACTCCAGCTGTTCATAACATTAGCACTATTCCTTCCACTAGTACTGCATCAGGTAATATCCATGCTATTGCTTCCATATCTGTTCACACCTCTTGGATCATTGATACAAGAGCCACCAATCATGTATGTCACTCTCTTCATTTGTTCATAGAATACAGTTCCATTTCCCCTACTCCTATTAAACTTCCCAATAATACCTTTATTACTGCCACTATCTCAGGGACCATTTGCCTCTCTGACTCTTTGATACTCTGCAATGTCTTTTACATTCCAGACTTTACCTTTAATATACTATCTGTCTCCAACCTCACTATTTCGATTCAATGTTGCTTTATCTTTCTTTCTTCTATTTGTTATATTCAGGCCTTGTCTCCCTAGAAGACGATTGGTACAGCTGAAGTAATTGAGGGATTATACATTCTTAATCCTGCAAAGTTCAACCACACAATAGCCACTTCTGTCTCTTCTCAGTCAGGTACCCATCCAGCTACCTTTGCCTCATTTCCTCTATGGCACCATCGTTTGGGTCATGCCTCTCCTTCTACCTTAAAATTTTTACAGCAGAAATTCCCTGTCATTACTTGTAAGGTTCAATCTGAACCATGTGATGTATGCCATATGGCCAAGCAAAAACATCTTAAATTTCCTGTAAGCATTTCCAAAAGCAATAAAAGATTTTCCCTCATTCATGTAGACATATGGGGTCCCCTCTCTGTCCATTCCATTCGAGGTTTCAGATATTTTTTGACTATTGTAGATGATTATAGTCGTTATACTTGGATTTTTTTCATGAAAACTAAATCTGAAACTAGAATGCACCTCCAATCTTTCATAAATCATGTTGAAACTCAATTTGACACTAAAGTTCAAATTATCAGGTCTGATAATGGCCTTGAATTTTCAATGGAAAGCTTTTACAAAACCAAGGGTATTGTTCACCAAACATCTTGCATTAATACTCCCCAACAAAATGGGATAGTTGAGAGGAAACATCAATATATCCTAAATGTTGCTAGAGCATTATTATTTCAGTCTAAACTTCCTAAACTCTATTGGTGTTTTGCCATTGCACATGCCATATTCATCATTAATAGATTGCCTTCACCTATTATTAATCAGAACATACCCTTCACATTGCTATATAACACTTCACCTACATATTCTGATTTAAAGGTCTTTGGATCACTATGCTTTGCATGCACTTCATCACACAACTGCAATAAATTTGATCCTAGAGCATCCAAATGTCTTTTTCTTGGCTTTCCAGACACCACAAAGGGTTATACTCTTCTTAATATGCATTCTCACAAAATTTTTACATCACGAGATGTCATTTTCTATGAATCACATTTCCCTTATACCACCATTGCTTCATCAGACCCTGCAATTCCCATGCCAGCTGATATGTCTACACCAGATTATGATTTGGATCCTCTACCTATCACTAATCAGACTAATACTTCTACCCCTATACCCATACCCAATATACCTTCACCTTCCTCATCCACAACCACCACCCAGCCTTCCTCACCATCACCTTTTCCTTTGCCTACTCGGATTTCTTGCAGAAAACGCCAACCTCCTCCTTATTTGCAGGATTATCACTGCTCCTCTCTCATTGCTTCTGCTGCTCCAATCTCATCAGGTACCAAATACCCTATTTCCTCTGTCCTTAGCTATAAAACTCTTTCTTCTGCATATGCACATTTCTGTCTCAGTATCTCTTCTGATGACATTCCATCAACCTACCGGCAAGCCTCAAAATCTAAATCATGGAGAGATGCTATGCACAGTGAAATCAATGCCCTGGAACAGAACAACACGTGGATCCTCACTCATTTGCCTCATGGGAAACGCCCCATTGGGTGTAAATGGGTTTACACTAAGAAATATAAGTGTGATGGCACGCTTGATAGGTACAAAGCTCGGTTGGTTGCCAAAGGCTTCACTCAGACTGAAGGCATCGATTTCTTTGAGACATTCTCCCCTGTTGCTAAAATCACCACAGTCAGGTTACTAATTGCTTTAGCTTCATCTCATAAATGGCATTTGCACCAACTTGATGTGAATAATGCTTTCTTGCATGGTGATCTTGATGAGGAGGTCTACATGACATTGCCTCCTGGTTTTTCCTCTTCAGATCCTTCACTGGTTTGTAAGCTTCAGAAGTCTTTATATGGCCTCAAACAGGCCAGCCGAAAATGGTTTCAAAAATTATCTTCAGTCCTTCTTTCCTTTGGTTATACAGAATCTAAGGCTGATTATTCTTTATTCATCAAATCATCTGGTTCTCATTTTACAGCTCTACTAGTCTATGTTGATGATATTCTTTTAGCTGGAAATGACTTGGATGAGATTAATTTTGTGAAGCACCAGCTTGATTCTCAATTCAAGATCAAGGATCTAGGCCCTGCTAAATTTTTCTTAGGCCTTGAATTAGCCCGTAGCAAATCTGGTATATCTTTATATCAGAGAAAATTTGCATTAGATCTCTTAGCTGATGCAGGATATTTGGACTACAAACCAGCCTCCACTCCCATGGACAGACACACTAAACTTAGTGCATCTGGAAGGACTCCTTTACTGGACATAACCCATTATCGCCAACTTGTTGGTCGATTATTATATCTTAGCAACACACGTCCAGACATTTCCTTCGCCACTCAGCAATTATGTCAATTCATGGCCAACCCCACTGACCTCCATCTTCAAGCAGCACACCGGGTTCTTCGCTATCTCAAAGGAACTCCAGGAAAAGGTCTGTTCTTCCCTTCTCATTCTGCTAATCACCTCAAAGGATTTAGTGACAGTGACTGGGCTGCTTGTGTGGAATCTCGTCGATCAATCACTGGGTATTGTGTTTTCCTTGACCACTCTCTTATTTCTTGGAAAACTAAGAAGTAGCCGACAGTTTCAAGATCATCTTCAGAGGCTGAATACCGTGCTTTAGCTGTTACTACTTGTGAGATTCAGTGGTTACTATACCTCCTTGATGACCTCCATATTTCTCATTCCCGGATGGCTCTCCTCTTCTGTGACAATCAATCAGCTATCCAGATTGCCTCCAATCCGACATTTCATGAAAGAACCAAGCATATTGAACTAGACTGCCACCTTGTACGTGATAAAGTCAAAGATGGAACACTTCGCCTTCTCTCGCTGCGTTCCCATGATCAATTGGCTGACCTATTTACCAAACCATTAGCTCCAGGTCCATTTCATCATTTGTTGTCCAAGCTGAGCATGATTAACATACATGCTCCAGCTTGCGGGGGGCTGACAGATTTTCAACCTGACGTAGGATAGTTTTTGTTAGAGTTATTTCTGTTACTGTTAAAACTATTGGTTACTATTACTGTTGGTTGGTTACTGTGTTAGTCAGTTAGTTAGATTCATTTGGTTAGACTGTTACGAGTTGTTAGACCGTGACTGGTTATTTATTAATCTGTGTAACACGTGTATATATAGACAATGGATCTGTGCAATATCTGATGGATAATACATGAAGTTTATGAGATGGTTTCCATCTAGATCTTTCTCTGTCGCCTTTTCCCCAGCTGCATCGTCCTTTTTCCTTGGCTGTGACAAGCCTCCCGGAGTTCTTATCCCAGAGTTTGGATTGTTCCTCATTTCTGCATTCGCCACACCTTCAGCGTCCTCCCCCGTGGCCGCTTTATCCGCCGGCAACCCGTTGCATTCCTCAGGACGTCACTCAGCTTCACCTTGTCCTCATCACGATTACATTCCGCATTGTATGCTGCCGCCGACTGCGCCATCGCTGCCAGCCCGCCCGGTGATATCACGTTGCTTCCCGTAGCTCTCACTTCCGCCCCTTGTATTGCTGCGGCGTCGCTCTGATCCACCGGCTTTTCACCCACTGTCCCGGCCGCGGCTTCCAGTGCCTCCCCTATTGTCACTGCACTCTCTCGAATTGCCCCCGCCTCACCCGCTTGAAACGGAGTCGGTTCAACATACTTCCCCACAACCTTAGAGAATAAGATATTCACAGGGATTAATAATTCTGTTGTTCACCCATTTCAAACTACTAGTTTATGTTGGAACAAATCTGTAGTTTTCAATACGGAAATATAATAATTTAAGGGGGTAAACCATTTGAAAGACAAAATAACCTGTCCGGCAACCGATTCAGTTACTATGCTTCTTCCGGGAGCTCGAGTCTCAGTAACGGTGACACCAAGGTCGCCGGTGACTTCGTTGACGTCCCTGTGGCAGACGAAGCCTGAGCGTTCATTTTGCGTGGCTGCTGACTGCATAACCGCGGCGGGTCCTCCGGGTTGGGTTTGTCCTAACACCCTGGTTTCAGCGCTCTGCATCATGGCAGCATCTTCCGGTGCGACGTGCTTCTCGGCGAGGTCACCGGAGACGTGAAAAACGTCCCCGTATTTGATGGGGTGTTGATCTCCTTGGGCGCGCCTCGGCTGTTCCTGGCTCATTTTCTGGGATTCGTGCTTGAAGAAGAGAATGATCAATTACCACCTCCGTGAAAGTTTTCGATGCTTTGGAGATTAGCTGGGCTCGAGCTAAAGAGATTTAAATAAAAAACTAACAAAACACGTGTCACCATAGGAATCACGCAAGAGAAGAGCTGTGCCATGAAGGAGACGTGGCGCATTCCTGTTATAACACATGCAATGCCAACGCTACACGTGGCATCGACCGAGCATGCCTAGCTATATTCATGATAATTCCCCTCATTCCGAGCCAAAATTTAATTATAAACTTGTGTGTGCTTAGGATATTTAATTATTTTGACGTAAGAGGACATGCGAATATAATTGCTACATTTTGGTACGTATTTGCATGAGTGTAGCTTCTGTGTATATAGTAATTCCGTACGTGGCTTGTTTTTCTTTCCCACCTACGCCATGCAACTCCCTCTCTACATATGTGCTGTGTCTTTTTCTGCGTTTGGATTTGTGCGAACGAGCTGTGTGGATCGATCTCTCTCCTTTCTCGTGATAATGGGATCAGGGAAGCGAGAAGGTGAAGGGAGAAACAAGAATAAGTTGGAGGAAGATATAATATTGGTGCTGCGTCAATGGAATGGGCTTCAGATGGCGGTGCAGAACCGGTGGGGTGGCTCCGATTCGGACCAGAAATTCCACCAGCTCGCATCTGATCTTATCTCTTCCCTCTCCAGATCCACCGGTGATGATCTCTCTTCTCTCTCATCATTATAGTCCTTCATTTCTTTTCATTAATTGCCTCGGCTTCATTCTTTTTTCATTGCAGCTCCTGTTCGTCTTGAGGATTTAGAAAATCTGCTCCACGAATCCATGTTGCTCACATTTAACACCGACATTGAAGATGGCAGCATTGAAGAGGTATACTCTCTCTCTCTCTCTCTCTCTGTAACCTCTATATATCTCCCATGCATATGATCTGCTATATTAATTACATTTACGTATAACCTGTTCCTTTAATTAGCGTTATCTCATGATCTCATCTTCAACTCAGAAATCGGGTTCTAATATATCCATGAGCACTGCACCTATGGATCTTTGTTTATAAAAATATCACCTATTATTGCATCCATCCCATGGATCATACGTACGCGCGCGCGCAGTCTGTATTCATTCACAATGATCAAGTGCAATCTTATTTTCAGAACTTAGAAATATACAGCAGAAACTATAAGTATCTGATTGTTGCATCCAGTTTACACCCCCCCCAAAAGACATCATGCACAAATACACTCCATATATTTGTTCGTTGTATACATACTGCATGCCCTTTTCTCTAGACCAACATATACACGTATACATCAATTCAGTAATAAGCGATTGTACTTGATTATAATTATATTGAGCCAGAAGAACAGTTATCTTTGAGGGGGGTGTGTGTGTATCTATATATATAATCTTTCTTCTGCATGCAGGTAGCAGAACAGTTGGTGGTCATCCATGAAGAATACTTGCATAGCCAATTATCTTATTAATCACTCTCAGAAATTTCCAGAGAAGCAAACAGGTAGTTCTGCATATTAAGAACTGGTCGCTACCTCCTTTTTATATCCACTTGGGTGCATGGCATGTATAAATCTGTAGCGATCATTCATATTATTATATCTTTATGCAATTGACAGGTTACAAAGTGGTGAGGATATTGGAGACCAAGGAGGAGAGTTACAGCTCAGATTCATGTTTAGGGTAATTGCTCAGTGATCGCATATTTGTCTAGTGTATTAGGCCCGCGAATTGTTTCGCTTACGCTCATTTTTCTCTTGTTTTCTTGTTGAATTCATCATCTGTATGTTGGGATACAATGGATGGGATGAGCGAGGAGATGAGAAATTTTACCCCCATCGTTTATTTCCCCTTTAATTTTTTCAAATCACCAACAGCTATATTAAGACAACTGTCTCTGTACATTTCAAAAGGTACATCATCATTACTCATTAATGAGTGATACGGCCGAGGAGTCCTGCCATTCCCAGCTATCGTTTGGATTCGGTTATGAAATCGGTTGAATCTGTTGAAGAGAAGCTAACAAGAGAATTGCAGAGTTGCATGTAATTCCCAGCTGTGTTTGATTAATTTTTTTAATTTAGCCCGCGCCCCAAATAAATTAACGAGACACAGCATTAATTGCGAAAAGGTTTTTTAAATTCGTCTCATTTACACGTAAGTGGACTAAGTATAGCATTTTGTGAACAAAGATTAAACAAACTAATTAAACCGATATATTTATTATTTTTATCGTAAATTAATTTACCTAACTTATAAATTGGTATATAATATAATGATACATGTAAGAATTTAAAAGTAAATATAATTTAAAGTGGTTTATTGACATGCATTGAAGATAATATATACTATTGAGATTAATACAGTTAGGTTTCATCTACGTACATCTTCTTCAAAACATCTTTCACTGATGGATGCAATATATAAATGTGAAGGAAGCCCATTTCAAACATCTCTCATCAAAACGTAACGAGTAAAAGTGCAAATATAACAGTAAAGTTTTGTGTTAAGAGCGTTTGTGTCTTGAAGTTTTAGGTGTGTAAGAATACAGATAACACCGTCAAGTTGCAAATTTACACAACTAACATATTATCGAAAACGTCCGTTAGTCTCAGCCCTTTACAAGCTTTGACCATTGGAACTGCGAAGGAGTTCGGGACGGATCTGATAGAGATCTTGTTTGGTGCAGAAGAAGCTGCGGTTGCCACTGCTATGGCTGCCAAGGCGGACGCCACTGCTGCCACTAAAACGGCGGCGTGCAGCTGAGCATTGTGGCTTCGGCTCTCTTCTTTTTTCTTCTCCCTTCGCTCTTTCAATCATCTCCCAACTGTCTTGGGTCCTGCGCTGGGCGTCCCGCTAGCAATCACGCCGCTGCCTCGTCCGCCATTGAACAGTGGGTGTATGGAATTGTTGGAGCGGAAAACTGTAGCAACACATTCATGCATCTCTTTTGAGAACCGATAAAAAAGAAACACTATTTCCATGGGCTCTACAACTACAAGGACAAGCCACTGTGAAGTTTTCTTTTTGATCCATGATTGACAATATTTTAATTGTATCAATTATAACGTTGGAGAACTACAGGCAATCTTGTTCGTTGATTGGTTTTATCCATGTTACATACAGTAATGTAAAGAAAAGAAACAAGAATCAGAATTTATAAATCTGCTCGTGCCGCTTCCTCTGCCTTTGTAGCACAACGCATCTTCAGAATATGGATTCGAAGATTTAGGACGAGACAGTCAGAATGTTAACGGTTCTATGGCGACCACGAACTGAACAGCGAGTACTGGTCGACTAGGTGCTGCGAGAGCGAGAGCGAGACTATCGAAGGTGCTGAGCTGAGGGGGTGGAATGAACGAACTCACATCCATGTGTATAGAGAGGAG
>JANTPZ010005537.1:0-12991 GCA_025593235.1 Vachellia pachyceras
CGAAGAACCACGTTTGCATGAATTTCAAAAATTGATTATTATGTGTACTTGTAAGAGAGATTTGCAAACACATATGAGATGGGTAAATAAAGCATAGGGAAGAGGCATTCCATTGCATCGGATCCCAACTAAAAGGATTGTGTAGTAATAGATCTACAACAGCTTGATTGAGAAATCTATATTGTATGGGTCACCACGAGGGATGGTTGAGTGAAATTTGTTTAGCTTTCTTAATCTTGTGAAATGTTACCCACCGGAGTTTTTCTCCAATTAACCAAAAGAGTGAATGTGTAGCCAACTGCAGACTTTGCCAAAAGGATTAATTCAAACTTCTTTAACCTTTTTTTTTTTTTTTACAAAAATGCCACAAGTAGACATAAGGATTGGGTTATGATCAAAAGGCAGATAAGGTAGGAATATCAACATGAGAAGAGGGAAAAGAATCAATTCATGCAAGATTATTCGGAAAACCCCTTGAGCACTTAAAAAAGTACTTTTATACAAGTCAAGATAAAACTCCTCTCATATGCTTATTTGAAACTTTGTAAAATCGCTTAACTAAAAGCTAATGCAAATACTCAGGTATATATCTTGAACTCTTTTGTGGTTCAACCAAGTAAAAGTTTATCCTTATTGTACAAGATTTATCAAATTCAATACATTCTTGGAAGGCAGCCATTCAACATTGGGGGATCCTTTAAGATTTATTGTACAAGATTTATCTCTATAATAAATTATGTTATTGAAATCACCCACAATCAACCAGTGTAAGTTAATGTTATGAGAGAAAGAAGAAATCCAGTCCCACAATATGTGAGTGTGTGTGTGTAAAGAAAAACAAGGTGTGTGCGTGTGTTAATATATATATATATATATATATATATAAAGGAAGACAAGGGAGGACGATAAACAAATGAGATATAGCAAGAAGGAGTAGCTTCGTTTCCATTAATTTTGTAATAACAAGCAAGAAGGAGTAGCATCATCCAAGACGATTACATCAAGAGGGGAAAAAATGCAAAGCAAGTATGCTTTGATCCTTTTCTAAATAAATTGTTGTCTAACCATGCATAGAATAATTGTGAGTATTTTTCTTATTATGATATATTTATCAATCCCTACTTAACCTTTTTTTTATTATATTCTTTTAATATATTGTTCACACATTGCATCCATCTCTCACTGCAAAAAAGGTCGTATTAGTAGCGATTATTTTATGTATTTGTAGCGGTTTTAACCGTTACAAATACATGTACTATTAGCTTACAAAACTGTTGCAAAATAGCAGGAACCACTACTACATTTGCAACGTTTGTGATAAACCGCAATAATATAAATGCGATAAGGGGAAGACGTGTGAACATTTGTAGCGAACACAAAACCGCTACTAATTCAATCAAAAGCGGCTGTCCAGTTTGACGTTTGTAGCGGTTATGAAACTGATACTAAATTAAAAATGGAAATTCCCACCCTTTTTTAAGAGTGGAAAATTTTTCCTCTAGAAATATGTAGCGGTTTTTAAATTGTCACTACATTAAAATGCAAATTTGTGCCATTTATTTTGAGGATTGAACAATTTTCCCTCCAACAATTTGTAGCAGTTATAAAACCACCACCAGTTATAGTGAAAATTTAAAAAAATATTAAAAATTCTAGCGATTTTAGAAGCACTACTAAATCTCATCAAAATATTAAAAAATTATTAATAAATTAAATTTTAAAATACAAAACATGACAATCTATAATTAAAATATTTTTTATACTTTCATAAATTACTACCAGCTACTCAAAATATATATTAAACAAAACAATTAGCTACAATTTAAATAAAATTTCACACAATAAAATGATAAACTAAAATGCCAAAAAAATAAAGTGAGACAAAAAAAATAAATACTTGAAAACAAAACTAAAGAATATAAACAAACAATAAAAAGAACTAAAAAATGTATAAAAAATAACAAAATTTAACTGTAAATAAAAAATAAACAAAAGCAAACTATCAAATAAGAAAGCAAAACGAGTTGATAAGAGAGCAAACGAGCACAGAAGACCAAAGTGGCAGCGATGAAAGTGAAAGGAGGAAGGGATATTTATAGGGTTTCCAGCTTGAATTAGTAGCAGTTTAGGTCATGGTATTTTTACAGCAGTTCGAATTTGCAGCAATTTAGGTCACATCATTTAGCAGCAGTATATTTTGCAATGTCTTAGGTAATGCTTTTTGCAATGGTTATATGCATTTGCAGCAGTTTTAAACCACTACAAATACGTGATATATGAAAAAATAATAAAATTAAATATATTACATACCTAATTTATTTATTCATCTTCATTAGCTCTAACAAGGGGTAAATCATCATTTCCTTCGGGAAAGAATTTTAAAAATCAGTATGATGGAATGGCTCCGCCTCATGTATCAACTGTTCATCACTATCACCCAAGTCATAAATATCTCTGGGCTTAAGATGAACAAACATACTCCAATCTCTGTGCTTCAGATCTTTGACATAATAAACATGTTGTACCTCTGATGCAAGAATATATGGCTCATCATCTTGAGAGTCGCCTATGTGAATGAGCCTTGAGAAATTCACACATGTTATGCCCAGCTCATTAGTAGTTATTCCACGAGGAATTATCGTATTTGCCTAGGAACACGTAAATAGCATGATGGTGAATTGACCCTGATAATTTAATTCGATGATGTCAACTAGTTTTCCATGGTATAAGACACCTCTGAAATGCATGTAATCGTCACTGGAACTTGCATAACTTCTTGTAATGAAGGTACCAAAAACCCCGAAATTTTGGGTGAAAGAACCTTGATCGCATATATGCAGAACTTGAACCCGTTGACATTGTATGAGGTAAAACTTCTCGCATACTGGAGCAGGCCAATGGCAAGACTTGTCAAATAAACTGGGTGGGGATTGTTGTCATTGCGTATACGGCTTGCAAACCAATTTAAGAATTCTCTATGCACCCTTATATCAACCTCAACTGACGTCTTTGCCTTAATATGTAGTTCACGCTTGACAAAATGCATGATCGTTGACATTTGCAGTGGTTCTAGAACGCTACAAAATTGTGTCTGTTGGAATTTTATAGTGATTCTAAAACAACTACTAAACGAAAACCATCCACGCGAAACGTCATTTGAATTTCAAATTTGCAACAGTTCTAAAACTGCTGCTAAACACGCGGGAATTTATTTTGAATGTCATATTTGCAATGGTTATATAACTGCTACTAACATAACAATAACCACTACTAAGTTATTGCAAATTCAATATAATTTATGAAATTAATTTATATTATTAAATGTAATTGAATTCATAATATTATTCATAATTTAAATTTAATTAAATTATTTATAATTTATATTAAATTAAATTTTGACCTTGAACAGCAGTATGTTTTGCCATAGATTTTGACCTTGAACTTTGAACAATCTGACATGTATTTAAACACTAAGAAATCTCCAATCTCTAATTTATTCTCCTCCACAAATTTACTCCACCTGTTTTAGAAACAAAATCGACAAGGGGTGACGGTGATTGCAACGTGTACAACGCATTTTGCAGTGGTTGTGCACAGATAAACCGCTGCAGATTATTTATTTTCATTGAATTAATAAATGAATTTAGATTATAAAAAGTTAACAATTTCAATTAAAAATGTTCGAAAAAGGAAAATATTAAATAAATAAAAGACATGTTTGAAAAATACAAAATTGAATAAATATAAGAAATATCTGAAAAATACAAATAGTAAATAAATACAAAAATATAAATCGACCATCCAAGGCTTGGGAGAAGGGGATGGTCGTCCAAATCCGCGGGGGGTTATGGAGCTGGGGGTAGCTGTGGTGGAGCAGCGCCATGATAGGTAGCCTGAAATGCCATCTGCAACATGGCATTCGCATTCTACCTCCACATCTCCTTCTAGGCCTACATGCCAGACCCAACCCACTGCTCCACCTGCGCCTCGATCTCAACATGCAACGACTCTCTATCCACATCAGAATCGTTGTGCCTCTGAGATCCAAATGTGATTGCCTGGGACGCAACAGCAGAGGACGAAGTCCAAACCTCATATCCTCTGCCTCCATAGATAACGGTTCGGTTCACCCTAAACCCGAATCCTGGGAGTCGCTCGGGGTGCCTATCACGCTTCTCTATGGCCACCCTCAGTGAGACAGTGGGGTCTACTGCTGATCCCTGGGACTTTTTCAACTCAGTGTTTGTACACTAAATATGCCCTTATACTAAAAAATAATTAAGTAAAAATTATTAGAATTAAAAATTGCTAATTTAAAAATTAATTATAAAATTTAAATTATTTACAATGATCTCCTTGGTTTCCTGTATTGAGGGACACTTATCATTGTATCCCTCCCTCTGTGCCGTCTCATCTAACTCGAAGTAGGTGACGGAGAACGGCTTCGATCCTACCGTATGGTGGATCATCTACCGAGCTTGGCTCCGCATAGCCTTCCTCGACACAGCTATCTGCTCCGGTGACCTCCTGAACCGAACAAATTTAGCCCAATCCGACGCATCAATCATGTCAGGGACATCCACCTCCAACTCCTGGAACGTCCTCATCCCATCCCCGTCTTTTGGTGGTAAAGGCTATTTGCCTGTTCTTCCACCTTTCTCCCATCTTCGAGATGGAGAAGTTTTTGTGCGTATTTCACACAACAAATTTACCCTACATCAAATTTCAAAATAAAAGTTCGTAAACTATTTATCAAATAATAATAATTTTATTTACAAAGATTGTTGACATTTGGTTATGATTTAGATTTATTATTAATAAATGAAAAATCATTTAGGATCCCTAAATTAGTGATGGGAATAGTGCTCCTGATTTTCCTCTTTCATTATTTTGTAATCAAGAGCTAATTCTGGGGGATTATCACATAACCTAGAATTAACTTTATAAATATTATGTTAACCTATGGATAATAATAATCCATTCGAGCATTATCAGTTTCATGGTATCAGAGTAGGGACTCATGAGGTCTCTAAGGAACTAGGGAAAACAGAGCAAAACAGAGAAAGGTTGAGTGAGAGAGAGAGAGATGACGATGATGTTGAGGGCGAGAGAAATATAGCAAGATTGGGTGTAAGAGAGAGAGATGATGGTGACACAGCAACGATGATCAAATTTGGGAGGCCCAGGTGGCGCACAAATGGCAACTCGCGATGCAACATCGACACCTATGAAGGCTCATAATGCCACCACGTCTTCATCAAACTAGAGCAATAGACCACAAGTAATACCGACTGATGTTGTTCCTTCGTCGATCACCATCCATTGACTTAACAGATAAAACTACCTCCAGTGGGCTTCGGGCAGAAGTAAATTTGGGTATCTGAATGGTATCACACGGAAGCCTGCAGAAACTGATCCTCAGTATAACACCTGGGAGGCGGAAGACTCTATGATACAATCATGGATGATAAACTCAATGACTACCAAGATCAGCATGAGTTTCATCCTGTACAAGTTTGCTCGTGACATTTGGGAGGCTGCCCGTGATATGTTTGCGTCTCTCAAAAACATAGCCACAATTCTAGAGGTGGAAGCACAGATGGATCAACTCAAGCAAGGTACGTTCACTGTCACTGAATACTGGACTAAATTGATCACTCTATGGCAAAAGTTGGATAAGTATGAAGCACTGGAATGGAGTTGCACTACTGATGCTCATCTGTACGGTCAGATTAAGGAGTAAAAATGCATCTACAAATTTCTCCTTGGGTTATAGCCCTCCTATGATGACATAAGAGCATGAATAATGAGCCAAGACAAATTACCAAACCTGAGGGAGGTATTTTTTTACAGCCAAGGCAGAAGAAAGCAGGAGGTTACTCCTAACTCCTAAACCACAAAATCTAGACAGTGAGTCAAGCGCATTTGTTTCTAAAGGATATCACTTTAATGAGGGCAAAGGCAAGAAGAAATGTTGTGATCATTGCCAAAAACCAAGACACACTTAAGAGACTTGCTGGAAAATACATGGTATGCCTAAGAATCACAAAGGCAAATAGAAACCTAAGACTAGAGCTCATGCAACAACATCAGACTGTTGATCTGAGGCTGAAGGGAAACTGAACAAGGAAGAGCTAGAATTTCTCATGAAATTATTGGCAAATCATGATACTAAAGAGGTAGCTACCAAAAATATTGCCTATACAGGTAATGCAGTTCTAGCCCTTAAAACTAATGTCCATCATGATCACATGTGGATTGTGGATCCAGGAGCTACTGACCATATGACTGGTAACATCAAACTTCTCTATAATATTAAGGCATGTGATAAGTTCATGTTTATAAAAGTGGCTAATGGGATGTACGTGAAAGTGCAAGGGATATGAGAAGTAAGCTTATTTGGTAATGTAGTTTTTTCAAATGTATTCTTTGCACTGGAGTTACAATGCAATCTAATTTCTGTGGGTCAAGCAGCTCGGTTTAGTGGCTGTAATTTTAACTTTTCTACCTCACAATGCTTATTTCAGGACTTGGAGTTGAACAAGATGATTGGCGTGGCTAAGTTCTTAGAGGGGCTCTATTGTACAAACCACCAACCATGTAGTCAGCCGCCGCACTTAGTTCCAGCTTAGCAGCAAATTCGCATCCTCAATTCACAAATAAAGAAGCTTACTGTGGTGCTATAGGTTAGGCCATCCGAGCTTCAAGTATTTGTCTAGATTATTTCCAAATTCAATGAATAAAATTGCCTCTTTTTCCCTTGCAAAATTTGTAAATTGTCTAAGCATATCAAAAACAGCTATAAACCTCACTCCCATGAATTTTCCCAACCGTTATCTCTTGTGCACAACGATATATGGGGACCAGCTCGTATTCCCACTCTCTCTCACTCTCGATGGTTTGTCACACTGATTGATGACCACACATGTTTTACCTGGGTTTCCTTATGAGGGACATATCAGACCTTAATGGCATCTTCCAAAATTGCCACAAAATGGTTCAAACCCAATTCAACACGCCTATCAAAGTCCTTCAGAGTGATAATGGGAGAGAGTACACGAGTTTAAACCTTCAAAAATATTTCCACCATCATGGCATTATCCACCAAACCAGCTGCGTTAACACCCCCAACAAAATGGGACGACCAAGAGAAAGAATCGTCATATCCTAGAAGTGACTCGAGCAATATTACTCACACAATTCCCAAATATTTTTTGGGGGAAGCCATTCTTACCACCATACATCTCATTAACTACCTGCCCTCTGCCACACTCAACTTTAAAACTCCTTTTCAACTTCTCTCCCAAACTTATCCTCATTCTCATACACTCAATCACATTCCAGAATGAGTCTTTGGGTGTGTAGCCTATGTCCACAATGATCATGGTGGAAAACTTGACCCTCATGCTCTTAAGTGCATCTTTCTTGGCTACCTTTGATGAATCCCAACCTTATTACTCCAAACCACCCATTCAGGGGGAGAGTGAGGGTGAATGGGAGCTTTGGAGTACACCCTCATCCCAACAGGATCAACCTACTACATATAATCTCATACCTCTCACCAATGACCCGACATTCTTTTATACACATACCTCACCAGAACCACCTTCATTGATTCTGGAAAATTTGGAGATGAGACATGATAATACTGAGGTCGTGCTTGATGATGATGAAGAACGTGGAAATGAGGAGGAAGCAGTTGAAGATGAACTTGAGGTGGTTCTGAGCAACGAAGAGCCCCCTAGAACTGAACCATTCCATGACTCTATCTTAGCTCCAGGTACTGACTAACTTGGCTGGCCCATTGCCTTGAGAAAGGGGGTAAGGTCATGTACTCAACACCCAATTAGCAAGTTTGTTTCCTATGATAACTTATCAACCACTACGCGGAGCTTTGTCACGCGTTTGGAATATGAACAGTTACCTAATAGCTTTCTAGATGCCATCAAGGATTCAAATTGGAAAGGGGCTATTGAAGAAGAATTACAAGCCCTTAACAGAAATCAGACGTGGAAAATCACCAACCTAATAATTGGTAAGAAGACTGTAGGGTGTAAATGGGTGTTCACTAAGAAATACAACCCTGATGGCACAATCAACAAATACAAGGCGAGATTGGTGGCTAAGGGGTACTCTCAGACATATGGAATTGACTATTAGGAGACCTTTGCTCCATTGGCTAAACTCAATACAATTCGAATACTCTTGTCTTTAGCAACGAACCTGGATTGGCCCCTACATCAGCTAGATGTGAAGAATGCATTCCTAAATGGAGATCTAGAAGAGGAGGTGTATATGGATGTTCCACAGGGACTAGCTGAGCATAATGTCCCAGGAATTGCATGCAAACTCTACAAATCACTATACGACCTAAAGCAATCTCCAAGAGCATGGTTCGAAAGGTTCACTAAAGTTATGAAGAAGGTGAAATTCTTCCAAAGCCAGGCAGATCGCACACTATTTGTGAAATGCGCTAGAGGCAAGGTGGCTATACTCATTGTATATGTTGATGATTTAATCTTGACAGGGGATGATGCGAATGAGATAACAATACTAAAGGAGTCTCTTGAAAAGGAATTTGAGGTAAAAGACCTAGGGGCCTCAGATATTTCTTAGGAATGGAGGTAGCACGGTCACGAGATGGAATCATAGTCTCACAAGGGAAATATACACTAGATCTATTAAAAGAAACAGGAATGCTGGGAGCTAGGCCAGTGGACACGCCAATGGAATCAGGAGTCAAATTAGACAACAAGGAAGAAGAGGAAGAGAAAGAGGCAGCACAACCAACGAAACCAGTACCAGTGATGCTAAAAGGTACAAGAAACTAGTGGGAAAGCTATTATATTTGTCACACACACACCCAGACATAAGTTTTGCAGTTGGTATGGTAAGCAGATTTACTAATGAACCCATGGAAGAACATATGAACGCTGTCTACAAAATACTACAGTATCTTAAGATGACACCGGACCGAGGATTATACTTTGCCAAAGGGACATCTCGAGAGATAGTAGTATATATGGATGCAGACCATGCAGGGCTCCTACCAGATAGAAGATCAACCTCAGGGTACTGTACTCGATATGGGGAAATATTGTGACATGGAGAAACAAGAAACAATCTGTGGTGTCAAGAAGCAGTGCGGAAGCTGAACTGCGGGCAATAGCTCATGATGTGTGTGAAGGAATGTGGGTGATTATGGTTCTAAAAGAATTAGGATTTTCCATGATTAAACTATGGAATGACAGTAAGTTAGCCATTGCCATGATTAGAAATCCTATTCATCATGAGAGGACTAAACATGTTGACATAGACAAAAACTTCATCAAGGAGGAGGATGAAAGGGTTATTGAGATAACACTCGTGCCATCCAAGCAACAAGTAGGCAATCTCTTTACCAAGGCTCTAGCAAGACCCCAATTTAAGGAACTAAGAGTCAAGTTGGACATGAAAGACATCTATTCGTCATCTTGAGGAGGAGTGTTAACACTTGGTTATGATTTAGATTTATTATTAATAAATGAGCAATCAGTTAGGATCCCTAAATTAGTGACGGGAATAGTGCTCCTGATTTTCCACTTTCATTATTTTGTAATCAAGAGCTAATTCTGGGGGATTATCACATAACCTAGAATTAACTCTATAAATATTATGTTAACCTATGAATAATAATAATCCATTCGAGCATTATCATTTTCAAAGATATATAGAAATTAAATTATACATTCACTTTCTCCTAGACAGCGTTCTTCAGGCTCTTTTGAACCCTCTTCCAGGTCTCAACATTGATATCGAACTGTCCGAAGTTCCCGTCGTGCTTAGCCAAATAGCGGTTGAAGAGCTGACCACCCTTTCCCCTGGGTTGCCAAGTGATCTCGTCCTAATGCACCACAACCCTCTACCCACTAGGGAGTTGGTATACATCCCTCAATGTGAGCTTCTTCGTCACCACCGCCCCTATCAGATCTGAACATTGAATTCATGCATTAATTGAATAAAATATTTAATTATTAACAATCAAATAAAATAAATGAATTTAATTGAATAATGCATTAATTGATTACTTAGCTTGATTGTCCACTTCAAAACCAGTGGATTGGCTAGCAGAAGGGTGCTAGAATCCCTGTTCTCAGTCGATGTCCTGATCCTCAAACATCTCAGCCTCCTGGATTGAGATGTGGATATCCCCGACCTTGAAATCTTCAACGCTTAACATCACATCATCCTCCTTCGGGATATCTTCTTCCCCCGGGATTGTGGATTCCTTCCCAGGCCTACGACCAAGATCTTGATCAGCCATCTAAAAAAAAATTGTTAACTGAAAAGGTATATAAAATAAAAAAATAAAAAGTAAAAAATATTATAAAAATTAAATAAATAAAAAAATAAAAAAATAAAAAAAAAACCTTAAAAAACTAACCTTTGAAATATGAAAATAAAGTATTTAAAAAAATTTAGAAAATCACAACGCTATGAAAACTCTTTGATTTGATGTTTTCAAAAAAATCAGAAGTGAAGAAATGAGGAGGAGAGGGGTTTATATAAGGATTATATTAGTAGCGGTTCTCAATAAACCCCTACTAATTAGTAGTGATTTATGTGAAAACCGCTACAATAAATGCTGCAAACACAAGGTGCATAATGGGAATTCGCGCAGTTTAGTAGCGGTTTGTCTAAACCTATACTAATTTAGTTACTCTTCATTTTTGTAGCGGTTATTTAAAAATTCACCGCTCCAAAATGAGATGCAAAATGCAGCAGGCTTCCTCAATAACTTGCGACATTTAGTAACGTTTTACAAAACCGCTACAAATGTCGTTGCACCTGACGACGCTTCATTTTTGTAACGGTTTATCTTTAAAAGAACCACTGAAAAGCGACAACCATACCGCTACAAATGTCGACACGTTGTTCCCTCCAACTCGTGGGAACCAATCTCCGTTTTTGTAGCGGTTAGGAATCGCTACTAACAACATACCCCCATTATCGTCGCAAATTCGTAATGCTTTAACAAAAAACCGCTATAAAGTGTCTTATGTAGTAACGGTTTATGCAACTGCTACAATATAATCCGGCTGATTGCATTTTTTTAGCAGTGTCTATGCAACTTTGTTTTTATTCCTTTAATATTTTTCTATGTGATTTAAATGTTAAAAAAGGCACAACATATACAAAACTTCTAAGTTGTTAGTGTTTCTCTACAGGAAAACCATTATCTTAATGTTGGAAAAATAATTAAAATAAGATGAATAAAAATAATTAAATTAAAGGGAATTCATAGGGTTTTCTTTTGTTTTTTTTCCTTGGTAGGCTTAATAATTATGATGGATTCTAGTCAAGGGCACGTGTGATCGAATAGTGAAAATGGTTGATGCAAAACAGAGCATTATGATTGGTCAATTATCATGGCAGACAATAAAATGTGGAAGTTTTTTTTTAAGGTAGATTTTTTTGTAAAGGCAAATATGTATTTTTTTAACCAAAGCTACAACTATTTCTATCAAATATATATATATAACCATATAACCCATTGCACATATAATATTAACAATGACTAATAACGAAATAGTTGAGTTATTACTCAACATTTTGGTGGAGCTATGTATCTGAGAATTAACTAGTTTATTTTCATTTATGTTATTTATCAGACTTCGCTGAAAATTTTAAATTTTAGTATCGACCACCATTACATTTGGAGAAGTTGAAAAGAATGATAATATTTCTGGTAAAAAATAAAAATAAAGAAGGCTAATTTTGGAGCATGTTACATGCGTCCTCCCATCATCAGTTTGGATTGTTTAGACGATATCTAAATATAATTTAATTTTCGTAGTTGTAATAATTTTTATTTAAATAAAGATAACTCTTACAATAAAATTAATTTTTATAAATTTCACCTCATAAACAAATAAATTGAACATTTAAGAAATTACCCACGTTCAACAAGATATCAATTACAGACACCATTTTATTTTATTGTAAGCAGAACATAATATTTTGATAGTCACTTTCAGTTTTTTCTCTTTGAAATATATATACACACACGTTTAAAAAATAAAAAATATTTTGATGGAAAGCTTACAATTAATAATAAAATGCTGGATACGTTTTAGCTTTAAAAGGAACTTCTCAAACTTATTTAAATTTCATTTTTTGCATGAAGTGAGATTAATTTCAAAGAAACTTAGATTGATCCCATAACCAATTAATTAGAAGCAAGATCCAAGGTAAATTATGTTAATTCCAAGAGACTCAAAAGAATACTTCCTTCTATTCTAAAATATTTGACTTACATATTTCACCCAAAACTATTTAAGTTAAATAATTAATTTACAGATACTAATATATTATTTCATTCCATATTATAAGTCACTTCTAAAAAAACCCCTTGATGCATAATATAAATTAATTTCACTACTAAAAAATGTTATTTAACGACGGATTGACTATTTTGCGTCGTTAAAATGAGTGTCATTAATATTTTCCATCGCGAAATGAAAATTTTTTGATGGAAAGAGTGATTAATGCTTTTAATGAGTTAACTACTATCTGTAGACTTCAATTGAATTAGTTAAAGTGAATTATATTGTATATCCAGAATAATAATTAGGTTAATTATTTATAAAATGTGTGTTTGTTTCAATAAAACATTCATTTTAATCATTTGGATTAAACATTCATATCTTGCAAAAAAAAAAAAACAGTACTGACAATACGTGTAAAGTGAAATTGTAGGAAAAAAATCATAAACTAAAACGACAAATTGAATTTTTTTTTGGTTCTAAGACACAAAGTGATCGAATCAAAAATTTTTATTTATTATGCAATAGCCAAGCAATCCCGATACTACTAATACTTACATGAACGAAGAAAGTAATTGATTATATTAATCCCTAATTTTAAAATCCAAGATCATTGAGTAAAAGAAACACAAGGGATCTTTACAAATCATTTTACCGCTAGTGAGTGTCGGCAACACACACACACA
>JANTPZ010005542.1:0-11135 GCA_025593235.1 Vachellia pachyceras
ATTCAACATGTTCAAAATAAAAAAATGATTCAACTCATGGCAAGTTAGGAAGCATAACAAAAAATAAACACAACTTAAATGCAAGAATGGGTTAAGTTGCTACCTTGAAACTTTACTATCTCCCTCTCGCTTTCATTGTTTCCTTTCTTGCCATATTAGGAGCTTCATTGTCAAAGCTTCCATTCTCACTTCCATAATATCCAATGCCTCTAAATAAACATCACACATCAATTTTTAAGCTCATTAGGACCATGTAAATCACTAATACCTCACCGAAACCCTAGGCTCTGTTTCTTCACCTCAATACATTGATTTCAGGACTTTAAATTATCACTTCACTAGTAAAGGCTTCCTTTTTAACATCAAGAATCATTTTACACTAATTAGACCAGCTCTTAACCTTAAGAAAGAACTGGACTAGCTCATTACACCATCAAATATCCCAACTCAAGAACATTACCCTTAACAAAAATAGAAAATATCAATATATAAGCTTTGAGATATTGCTCTCAAGTTCAGGTTCTTAGTATTATTCATGATTAAGCAGTTTTAACTGTCCTTTGTCACTAATTTCAAAGGAAAACAAAGGCTCTTTCCAGGAGAAAAAAACCATGAGTCATGATGATGTGCCTTGTCATGGGGTAATCAAATAAAAATTAAGCTAAATGCAATATAGTATGTTAACTAGATCGATCTCTACATTGAACCTATATTTAATCCCTAAGTAATTTAATGTAAATAAAAAATTAATCAAGAATTATCAAATGTGATTTTCTAATTAATTAAACTAAATGAATGCACTTAAATTCATAAATGGATGTCCTAGATGATTGAATCACTAGCTTTCCTTGTCCAATTTTAATATAAAATTCTTTTAACTAAGCATAAGGACTAGCAAGAACTCTACCTAATCAATATTTCTAACCTTTTTTTCACCAAAAAAAAATATTTCTAACCTTTTAATTTAATCTAAAACTAGACTCAATTAATCAATTAGAAATACCTTAGTACTTAGCTCATGTAAGATTTATAAAAGATCCTCTTTACCTCTAATTAATTCTTAGAAACCTAGCAAATCAATTGATTTCAAGAGAATAAAAGAAAGCAATTGAATAACAAAGGTGCTAAAGTTCAATCACAATCCAAAGTACCAGTCTAATACAAGTATCACAATATATATTACATCAACCGATCATAGTCCTCTTCCATATATATATATATATATAAATCATAAACTCTAACAACTTAAAATTACAATCAACACATATAGAGATTGAAAAGTGAAATAAAAACTCAAAGAACTCCCCTAACTGCTTAAGGACTCTGGTTAGCTTCATCATCAACATCGGACAACGAATCTAGCTGCTCATGATTGGAGAATTATATCCCCTTAAATTTGGAGCTTCCATGGCCACGGTGGAAATTGTGAGAGTGGAAGGATGGCTAGACTGACGGCGCTGTGCTCTCTTTCTCCCTTCGTCCCAGGCAGCCGCGGTGCAAAGAAATAAATGAATTATTGATTGATGAATACTCCTCCCAGGCGGCGTGCGTGGTTCTCTGCTTATGGGTTCAGGAGGCGGGGGATGAATGAATAGGTTGAAAAGATTAATAGAGCGGCGCCCCTCTCCTCCTGCTGTGCGTGTTGGGTATTTATATATATGATTCGGTCTAAACCTAAACTAAAAGAAAAGGAATCATAATAATAAAATAAAATAAAATAAATGGGTTTATGAGTTTGATCATTCTTTAGCATTAAATTTCTTTTTTAATTTATCTTTTAATTCTAATTTCTTTCAAAAATACCCTTATTGGCTTTAATTTCATATAATTACCTTTAATAATAATTATGCAAAACTCAATAAAAGCCCAAGAATAATACTAAAATCCCTTAAAATGCTATAAATTCACTTGATAAAATATGATTTCAATGACTAATCCAAATCTTATCTCTCATATGAATAGTTCCAAGTCTCCACTAGTGGAACCACATGGTTCCTTTTTACTTGTCTTTAGCCAAATAACAGCTATATATATTCTTTTCTTTGTCCTTACGTGTTTCTTTTATATATACCGTATAGGATCTAACACTACTGCACCGTTAATATGAAATATTAATTTCATAATAGATTAAACAACTCCCTTTAATTTCTGTTTTTGGTTCCAGAAAAGCTGTAGCTTGATTTAATCGGTGGAACTTCCCTTCTTACCTCTGATTCCTCAACTTTAATCACTCCTCCAAAGCCCCAAACCCCAAACGCAGGATGATCGGTTTCCTTATCCGGTGACTTTTGTCTTTCCCGGTGCTCTGTACCTTCGACCTTTCTCAATCTCTCTTGGTCTTTCACCCTCTGTTTTCTGTGGCGGTAAATGATAGGAGAGAAAGAAGTAGAGGGAATTAAGGGTGGGGCACGTGTTGTGTGTGTGAGAGAGGAGGGAAGGTTCGTTTTGCCCTTCTAATATCTTTCTGTTTGCAACTAGTCCCTTTTTTTATTATAATAAAATTCTCAAGACTTTCCAAAATAATATCTCCAGTTACTAAAAATTCATTTGTTATATATAATCCTCATTCTTATTACACCCTTCAATCCTATATATAAAATTACAAATTTTTGAGGCGGCTTAATCTCATTTAAAAGATACATTTGAAGTTGTATGAAAAGTTTAACAAACCTTTGTTTTGTTCTTATTTTTGCCCCTGTTATACATGTTATACCATGTTATTAATTATCTCACAACTGCCTCTCTTTTTTAACTTGTTCTCTCTCTCTCTCTCTCACTCTTTTAATAAATGAAATACATTTGTTATATATTTATTGTATTTAACCAATTTTAATCAGATTTGAATTTATGTAATTCAGTTGTTTGTGTGTTACATATATAGGACTAGAGGGAGTATATATTTGCAGTTATCAGCACGTTTTATATTCAACTCCATACAAGATTATACACCACGGAGAGTGATAATTGTGAGGGGAGGGTATAGAAGCAAGAAAAACTACAAAAAAACTGGAAACACTAATATTATAATACACACACACACACACACACATATGGTATAAGACTCGGAAACTGTAGGTGAAGCACCAAGTCACATACAAGATCAAGGAAAGATATGGGAGAAGAGACAAAAGCACTGAATTTTAACATTTTGGCAATCTTAATAATCTAACTACTTTACATTGACTTTTGTTTTATAGTTATGAGTGATTTATATATAGGATCAAATTAATGGGCCAAAAGGAAGTTCTTTAATTTAGAACACACACTGAGATTGTTAAAATCATATATATGCTTCTAACAGTTTTTTAGTGCACAATCCAAAGCAAAAACTACTAAGACCTTTGTTATGACCCTTAGCTTCACATCCTCCGTTTATATTTGTATGGTCTTCTATTTTGCACTCCCTTCAATCTTAAATATAAGTTGGTTCGATGATCTAAATATTCCACAAATTTTTTCCTTTCTAAAAATACCCTAATAAAGCCATGAAATGGAATCAGTAGAGTCACACCTTGGTTAATTTATGATGATAAAAATGAAGGGAAAAATGAGAAATATGCATTAATTACACACCACTAACTTCCTCCAATTCTATCATACTTATATACATATATACATATATATAAATATATCCTTAGCTTCTTCCTTTTACACTTGCATAACTCTCCTTATTTATTCGATATAATATTTAATCTGTGGCTGCACATATTAGTTTTCGCAGAGAGAAGCAACGGTCTTGGGACAACGACTCCAACAATCGCAGGAATTGCACAGGTACAGAATGTTGATCTAATCATGCAAAATGCAAAGGAACATAAAGCACTGCGCAACACACTGGTTTTAACTCGATCATTCCAATATGTTCTGATAATTTCCAGAATATATTATGAAAAATAAATGGAACAATATAATTAGTAAACCAGAATTGACTCATTTCCTTTTGGATATGCATGTAGGCAATCCATGGGTGACGACCATTCTGGTTTGGGAATTAACTACTTGAAAGGTTTGGAAAATAAACTGGAGATGGGTTTAAAAAATGTCCAGATCAAGAAGGTATATGTGATAAATACTTTTAACTCACATCTAAATTTTCACAAGTCACTACTTATATTAAAGGACAAGCATATAAGATAACCTGAACCTGATCATTAATTTGTTTGCAGGATCAAATTTTAAGTGACGAGATTAAAGAGTTAGAACGCAAGGTATTCAAGCTGATCTTGTTTTATAAGAAAGGACTTCTAATACCAAATGACTTTCTAAACCAATGGCATGAAATTATGCTCTTAGTCTTAGGCTGTTGATGCTAACCTTCTAATTCGCAAAAAGAGGACTTCCAACAAATTCTGACTAATTTATTGATATTGATGCTATTGCAGGGACAACAAATTCATCAAGAAAATGTACAACTCCACAAATCACTAGAAGTCATTAGTAAAAAAATGCAGAATTACAAGCGAAGGTAAGATGATAAAAAAAATAGCCGGAGTTGTTGAGTTGGAGAATTATGGAAATTAGCCAAGTCTGGCCATCAAGAATTTCAGAATTCCAAACGTTGCTGCCATTGGAATAGTGTGGGGCAGAGCTTTGGCGTGAATGGATGAATATGTGCGTGCGGTGGTTCCCCTCGTGTCCAGCACTAAATTTATTTATATCCCTGGAGGTGGTGTGGCAGCGTATGGAATTGAAGATGAAAGAATGAGTTGTGTGGCCGCCTGTTGAATCAAGCTCACATTCGTGGAAGGAATTGTGTGTGTGGGGCTCATCAATGGAATTGATGATTGTGGTTCTAGAGGCGTCACAAGGAGATGAGGAATTGGAGGACAGCGGCGCTGGTGGATGTGTGTTTTCGTGAAAAATGGATGAGAGACCGAAGAGTGAAGCGGCGCTGCTGTGTGGAAATTGAGGAATGAATGGGTTAGGCGGCGTGCGAGGTATGTTCTGGAACTGTGGATGAATGGAATGAAGGAATGCCTCTGTGCTGTCCCCGTGAGGGTTCAATGAATGGATGGAATAATGAAATGTGGAATGATTGATTAAGGTGTGTTGTGGTCTAATGGGCTTGTAGGTGGTGGCCCAAAGTGAAGTGTGGCTTCTTAATTCATGCTCCCATATCCTGGAATTGTGAATGGATGAATAATTGTTGATTAGATTTTTTTACTCTCCAAGTGTGGCTTTTGATCCAAATTTCTTTCAAATGTACCGACAATAAAAATTGGTCTTGAGTAGTATCAAATGTCCTAAAATCAATCATTTAACAAAATGATTAAAAATATGACCATTTAACATTAATTAGATTTAATTTCACATAATTGTCATTAATCATATTTAATAAATTTGAACTCAATAAAAGCCTAACAATAGGATCAAAATTCTCTCAAAATGTTACAAATTCACTTGAAAAAATATGATTAATTCATTTTGTCACCTAATGCTTGCAGTAGGGCCCTTGCTTTCTGACTTTCGGTTTCACATAACCAAGCGTACATCTTCATCAACCATTTTCTTTGGTGAAGAATGACCAAATTTGATACTTTTTTGTTCATCATCTGCTTGTTCATTGCATCCCCATTATCAAGATTAGACATTTATGTTTAGCTCCCTGCTTCAAGGGTCTGATGTCAATTGAAGGGGCAACAATCAATTCTTTGGAACCAAACATGTAGCATATAAACTACTATCTTCCTGGGATAAATTGATAGGCTGCAAATGCCTCATTTAGAACCAAACATGTAGCTAATAAACTAGAAACTTAATAGTCTTTCTAATGCTGATCCTGTAAGTTAATTTAGCATATCAATTCTCACAAGACATCTCCATTTTTGGTGGTAACTCCTTACTAGTTCATGTTAAAATTGTATTCTTAGGAGTTTTTTAAATGACATATTTCATTTAGTAATTCTTTGGAGTTTTTTATGCATGACAAATTAACTTGTCTATTATTTGCAACTGTGTGTCATTTTAGGTTAATTAATTGGATTTTATCAATTGGATATGTAGCATTTTAGGGGACTTTTGTGCTATTATTGGGCTTTTATTGAGTTTAATTGCATTAATTATGATTAATGCTGATTATATGAGATTGAAGCCAATTAAGGATATTTTTGGAAGAAATTGGGATCAAAAGATAAATTTAAGGAAAATGCATAAAACAACCAAACTCATAAATCCATTTATTTTATTTGATTTCATCATCATCATAACCCTTTTAGGTTAGATAGCATCACCACACACGTGTGTGTGTAATATCCAAAATTTCATAAACAGAAATAAAGGCCAAACCGATAAATTACAAAAGGATTTAAGACCCACAACGGAAATAAAGTGCATCGAAAAGCGAGGTCGGTGAAATGAACTGGATGATCGAGTGATAGAAGAAGAGAGGCAAAGTGCCAGGTGAGTTCGAGCAAGGCATGGAGGCCCGACGAGCTTCACCATTGTGTATTGCCATTAGAGGTGTGGTGTGGGACTCGCCGGAGGTGGGTTGTGAATCTCGTCGGAAGTGGAGGGAAGATCGTTGAAGACGGGGAAGAAGGTAGTCGACGGTGGGGTGTGAGGCTCGCCAACGGTGGGGTGGGTGAGAGTGAAGATGCAAGCCGTGAGAAGTGCTGGGAGAAAAAAAAAGTGGAGGGTAAAATAAAGAATTCCATGGAATTGACACAATTCCATGGGTTGTAATGTGGAAGCCATTTCCATGCTTTTCAGTGGATATGGAAATGGAATTTTAACAAAGTCCATGCTACCAAACACACTGGTATGATGGTATTGGCCTCCAATTCCATTTCCATGTAGCCAATTCCACCATACCAAACATGGTATTATAGTAGGATTTCATCGAGAGGGGGTAAAGACTTCCAATTGTTTTAAAATGATCAACTTCATTACCAATTTGCAACTTCTAGAAATGTTCGTATATCAATTTATACTTCATTTGTATCAAATATAAGGCGTCTTTTGTAAAATCCTAAATTTTAGTGTACAAGACACTTCACAGTTCTAAGAACAGCTAGTCACATTCTATCTAGATTAGCTAACAATAATTCAAAATCACTCCCTTTTAATGTAATAATCATTTTAATGGGAACAATTAAAGTATAAAATAAATCTTATATTAAGAATCAAAAGAGATTACTTACCTCATATCCAAAATAATTAATGATTGGCAGTAAATTAAAGACGGATAAAGTTGGGGAAAAAATTAAAATCTTAATTCCTCAACTAATTTTCTTAATTAATCTGGTGTAGTTAAAAATGCATAATATGTTTAAAATAAAGGTAGTGTTTATGCGCATATACTCCTCAGGTTCTATTCATAAGAAACACCTAACTTGTTTCACACCGGAATAAAAACTTTAATTATCATTAATTATGTTTTAAACTTTTATACCTTTTAACTTCCCTTTTTTAATATCTATATGTACACACACTTTCCAGGAAAATAACAGCCCATAGAATTTTTGTATAATAAATTCAATGAGGTGATTTGTATTGAAGAACAAAAAGATGCTCTCTTTATCCTATAAATAAAACGAAATGAGCATACACTACACACGCATACAAACGCATGTGTGTGTGTATACAAGTGAAATGCAAGAACAAGAATATTCATTGTATTTGCGACTACTAAAAAGTTGAGATCCTCGTCGTTGGAGCTACGATTGTCTAAGGACAACAAGAGATATTAATTAATAGTGTGCTTAAGAGTGCACTAAGATAAAGTATAACATTGCTTTTGAACAGTTGAAGCGTAAAGTTCAAGTGAGCAACAAGAACAGGTGATGAATCCTCTTTCTTAGGATCTCAGAGAAAAGGAATTGAAATCAAATCCAAATTAAAAATCTTTTCCAGCTTGGGCAGCAAATGTACTCTGAACAGCAAATCAAATTCATCAGAGATCCTCGTACTATAAAGCAATTGAAAATTCAAGCTCACTGTTATTTAATTAATTAATCTCCATTAGCTAACAATATCTTATGACATCGATTTCTATAAGAATATCGAAATGCTAAGTCTATCTGCGTCCAACTCAGATTGCACCATTCCAACGATTACTTGCATGTGCTAAAGATTTGTTTTTTTTTTGTTCACAATGAGTTTAAGTTACGAGTGAAATCTTAGAATCTATAATCTTATTTTCGTCTTGCATAGCTCACGTCATCATGATAAAAAAAATTTTATACTAATAAAACATACCCAAATATCTCTTAGGGTTTTATTAATTTTTTTAAGAAGTTAAATGGAAGGTATATGCTTCCTCCATTGCTTTTTATGTATCTTTTTAAGGTTCTCACACATATATAGATTAAGAAGTTAATGAATATAAAATAATTAATAAGTAACTCAAACAAGTGATGAGCTTAAAATATATGGTAACATATATAATCAGGTCTAGCACAGTAACTTAAAGTTTAATATCACAATCCGATATTTAAATTTCTTTCTCACAAGTCTCAAGAAAAATATTACTTATATTGACTATAAATGGGCAAAACCTATATATGAGGAATGAGGAAAACGTATGTTGTATTTATTAATTACTCTATTAAACAAGGACTAAAACCTTAAGGAAAATAATGCGGAGAGCTATGCCATGATGTGATTTTCCTTATAGCAAATTGAATGAAAACTCGTCAACTATTAGTAACATCAATTATATTACAAGTAATTCTTATAAAAAATATCAAAATAATTATTTTGGATTTGTTAGGTCTCAGAACATCATTTTTCGTTTTTGAAGTAGAAGCTATTGTATATAATCTAGCTGACTTTATATAAAGATGGTCTAGATTATAAAGTGTCAAGTCAAAATATTAAATGATATTTCATTTTCATCAATATAATTTAGTAGCTTACCTTGAGAAGGCATTGCAAATTTTTCATTAAATTAATAGTGATATAATTGGAATATTGGAATATTTTTTAAAAGAGAAAACAATGTAACAACTTTTTGGGAAAATTGGGGATAAATCCCCAATATTAATTGTAGAATGAGAACTGACCAATTTTAAAGTTTGTCGAAACTCATTTGCATATTATGGAACCCTTGTATTTGTAAAAGTTCACTTGCATTTGCATATGGGCCATTTTGCACTTTTGTGGAAGCACACTTACATACAATGGAACATCAGTTACATATGTGAAAAGGTCAATTGCATATTGTAGAAGGTCTTATGTCCCCAACTTTTTTAATCTACATATAAAATGTGGAAAACATCTTATGTCCCCCCAACTTCACAATATAAACCATTGCTACAAAAAAATCTTAAATTCATAACATAAGTCACCTAAAGAGTGATTAATACTTATTTATTAATTTTATTTATGTAATCAATGTATAATGTAGCTTATTGTATTTTCTTTTTCCTTCAAAATCTCACTTAATATGGATGAATTTTACAAAATAAAAGTTATTAAGTTAAATATCATTTCTCCATTCCTCTGATTTAGTCAAATGACTTATATTATGAACCAACGAATATACACTTTCTAGTTCAAAACATAAGGTGAAAATATTAAATCATGAAATTCAAAAGATTGGTTAAAATTGCTTAAAAACAATAAATATGTAAAAGACACAACTTATTTCTCTAAAACATGGAGAGAAATAATGGGAGAAAACATTCTATTAGATCATTTTTATGAAAAAAAAAATCTCTCACATAGGGTGATCATTCTTATAAACAAACTGTGTTTATTTAAAATTTTAACTCATTTTTCTATTTTTACCCTCGATTAATCAAACCTTTCTTATCTCTTTTTTCCGCTTATTCTTTTCCCACTCATCCTCTCTGTAAATAAGTATATGTTTAAAGAAATTATATTTCTAACATATTTATTACTTTTAACTAAGTTTAACTAAAAATCTTTTTGCGTAATTTTGTGGTTGTTTATAAAAAGGACTAAAGAAAGTATGAGAGAAAATGAGTGGCAAAAAGAAATGACAAGAACATATAATAAATTAAAGACAAAAACAAAAATGAGAACATTAAATGACAAAACAAATTTAAACTTCACTTTTTATAAACAAAATCATAATTATTTACAACTCTTCACCTAATATCTTTTCATCCGAGGGAGTAACATATAAGCTGAGGGATAGTAGTAGTTATGACAGGTTGTCACATTGTTAGGCCTATATGGCCACACTTCTCTTTTGATCCCACCAAAAAAAAGGTCTCTTAGAAATATGCTCATGTGCACGTGGGGTATGAGAAAGGGAAAGAGAAGAATCTATAGTGGTTAGTGTACATAATTAAGTCATTATTTATGTTCACCTATTTTTCTTTGTATGATGAAGAGTAGCAAGAAGGAAACTCTAGTCATGAAAACGAGTTGATTTGGAAAGAATTCCAGATTAAGTACTATAACTTACAAACCTACTAATATGAAAAAAGAAGAGAGCAAACCTGCATTACCTACTTGATAGTGTATCCTAAGTTTTCCATATATTCCTAATACAATTAGGAAACCAGCTTAATTAATCTATAACAATTCACAATCAAATAAAGAAATGTACCATTAATAAAGCATCATACAACAATAATCATAGGCTTAAAAACTAGCCATAGATGCATTGTTATCTTTCTATATTTAGATAGCTATGCAGACACTACACCGACGGCATGAGGTCAAATTTAATTCTCAATCTCTCATTTATTGCTCCCTTTTTTTATATATACATTGTTCTAAAATTTCAACATAATACAATAATATCCATCAAAACAAATATAAAGTAAGGCATAGGGTAGGTAGGATGGAACACAAGCCTAGTCTCAAACCCTAAATCTATATAGCATAAGGCCCCTACAAAACAATAACTCCTCATTAATTGACAAACTATCTCAAGTAAAAATGTATCATTATAGCCCTAAAACATGTATTTACGGTGTATCCCCATTAGCTTTATCTTTTCCAATATTTAACGCAATTAAATAACTCAGTACACATGTTCAAACTTAAATAGTTTTACTGTCAACACATAAAATATTGTCTCAGAAAATTGGATTATTTATCAAAATATGCTAGTGTGAACGAACAATAAATTACAAGAAGCTCAGGCCGAAAGCAAACAAAAATGATTTCTTAGAAAAAAAGAAATAGCATGGAGGAGTAAAGATCAGGTTACTTTTATG
>JANTPZ010005544.1:0-15357 GCA_025593235.1 Vachellia pachyceras
TATGAATATGTTTTATCAAAGTTAATACAAACAGTGCCTATATCGGGGATGATTAATGGATTTTAAATGAGTTACCTCAACTTTTTGTATCAAAGAAAATTCCAAGGCATATATGTATTTTTTATCATCGCAATGTGATCAATACATATATGTTAATAGGACTTGGATAATGTCATTATGCAGCGCGAGGATGAAACATAGGTCTGGACCTTTTTTACTGATATTGTTTTTGGTACAGTGTTTTTTTATGCAAAGAGCCTTTGTGAGATTCTTGATCATTTGATAGGAGTAGAATGGCTCCGTTTGGATAGCCCGTTGGAAAAACAGACACATATTCCAAAGTAATTTATGTGAGAGGAAAAGTGTTTCGGTAAACGCACCCGTTGTGCCAACGGGCAAAACAAACGGAACTAATATCATCAAAGTTGATCAAAGAATTTAAAATCAGGTTTTTGGCAAATTGGTATTCATCCTGAAGAGTGTTACAAGATAGCATTTTGCATTCAGGTTTTTGGCAAATTGGTATTCATCCTGAAGAGTGTTACAAGATAGCATTTTGCATTCCAAATGCTCATTACCAGTGGACTGTTATACTCTTTGACCTGAAAGTTGCACCATCACTGTTGCTGCCAATACCCCGGTTGAGAACGCAGTAAATAAATACTTTTACGTAGGTCGAGACAAATATGTGAATGAGATTATAACTGATAGGTATTTTGTACATGTGAATAACACTGTTGGCAATATGAGGTGTTTGATTATTCGTTAAAAAACACTGTTGAACAGGCTTTTAGGATTCTCATAAGTGTTGCCAAACATGACCACTAACTGATAGGTATTTTGTACATGTGACACACCTTTATAACATATATTAGTAGAGTAATAGCAGATCACTTAAAAGTGATTTTTCTGGGAATCTTGGCTATAACGAAGGCTTTTGTGGGTAGGCTCATGATTTAACCCCAAATTGGAGCAATCTTCATCGTACCATGGTGAGCTAGCTCAGACACCCTTTCTTTCTCTTGAAAAATAAGGAGTTCTGTATATATAGTATTGCCTTTTAAGAAAAATGAGAGTATTAATCCAACAAAGGCTAAACACTCTGGTATGAGCCTTGATGATCAATCTATCTGTATTTTGTAGTAGATTCCTCATATTATCTTTTATGTATCTAAGCAAGATCATGGAGCCTGGAGCTTCTTCTTCCTTCCTTTCTTTTTTGAACTGAGGTCCATAAAAGGTTATCATCAAAATTGTACCAAACATCAGGGTATTAACATTCACAGTCTGATTCATTGGAATTTGGAGTGAATATTATCTCCAAACATAGAAAAAATCCGGGAATTCATTAGGCAACTTTTTTCTAACGTGTGATTGTTTGACTCTAGAAAGATAGGATTTGTTCACCTTGATCTGGATTGTTTATATTTGATTTCGACGGTTCATATTTGATTTTTAAAATATGTTTTCTTAAATAAAAAATTACCCTTTTAAAATAATAGCCCATAGATTATTTTTATTTTAAATTATATATTTACTAGAATAGTTTTTTTAGAAAAGTATAGTGCTTGTTTGGGAACACCGTTTCCCAAACGGTGTACGTAAGTCGAGACAAAACCATCTCAAAATATGTAAAAATCATCTTGAAATCCGTAAATTCATTTCTCCCACCGGACTTCCCAAACACATACAGACATTTGGCAATAAAATAAATATGGACGGTCCAAATTGAATTTAAATGTTCTGAATTTAATTAGTTCTTTTGACCAAACAAAGTATATATTCAGTAGAGTAACTGGTTCCACGTGTTAATTGCAATAGTGATTTGAGTCGATATGATTTGTGATTTCTTATGGAGGCCAATAACCTATTATATTTAAGCCGAGCTAATCATAATCAATAAAAAATACGATGGAATTTACACAAGGAGAGGATAAGTTTTAATAATAATTTCCAAATAAATATATTGATTGTGATTAAGCCAGGTTAAATAAACCATAGAATTTTGGTAGGTCTCAAATCAATTGTAAGCGGAATCCATTTAATTATATAAACAAATGGGGATTTCAGCTCAGTCAACCCATTTGATCATAATATTCATATTATGTCTAATAAAAATATTTCAAATGTCTTATATTGTGATTCTCATATCCTATAAATTTCTCCTAATCGTTTCTCTGTCCCTGTAATCCATTATAATAAATATTCGTAGGATCCATAATAAAAGGCACTTGGAATATTTTCAATGGATGAACTATAAATGACGTAACACTCTAATAGTATATAAGTATTTTTAAGGTTGGGGCAATATATGAATAATGAGTAGGTGGAATGGTAAAATAAATTAACTCTCTGTTGCCAACAAATAAATTAACTGTTTTTCTTGACACGCATGTATTAGCTTTCAATCTTTTATGCTAGCTATTTATATTATATTATCCAGCACAAATGGCAGTTTATCTTGGCCACTCTTTTTTTCACCATTTATTATTTACCGTAAACTACTTTCTTCCTTCCGACGGATTCTCAAAGTGGTTACCACTTTGTATGCCTTTCCACTTGCTTCTCCTTTTTTTCTTCTCCTACGTGATTCCAGCAACTTGGTGCAGCCGCCATTTGACTGACAAATTCATGACCCCATCAATGCATATCACCACCGTGCCCAGCTTAATGACTTCAAAAAAAAAAAAAAACAGTTTTCTCTATTTGTGAATAACGTGGTTGGTTGCTTTTTTTGTTTTTGAAAAAATTGTTTTATGCAGTAATGGTTTGGGGAGCCGACGTACACTTGACCGAAACTTTCATTTAATTATACTTAAGTCCAAAAAATCATTAAAAATAAAATCACAATCATGAGAGTCCCTGATAAATCGAGTTAGCCGCTAAAACTTTAACATCTGTAACTGTACATCTAAATTAACATTTACAGCTTATGTTTTCCTGAAATCGTCTAAAACTTAAATTAAATTTGCACCATGTATTTCTCCCAATGATTCTTGGGTATTATTCATTTGATGGTAATTAACACCTGGTTTTCTTTTTTAATTTTTACTTTATTTGTTGCGCATGACGTAATCCTTAGTTGCAGTCTAGGCTACTTGTCCTTTTGGCATTTCTTGAACGCAAGAAGCGGCTGACGTGGATGCCCTTCACGCGTTGACCAAAGACCTGTTCTTCGCCCCTCTCCACTTTTTTCTGCTTCTATTACGCAAAACATTAAGAAAACAAATTAAGGTTGTTGGATTATGGATTAGTGCCCTTTTAAAAAAGCATGGCAAAGAAGAAGAAGAAGTGTATCACTTTTATGATGTCAGGGAAGTAACATGGAGTTAGCTTAAAACTGAGGAGAAAATAGCAACTAGTGAGGGATGAGGGATGCAATTTGTTCTTTTCATCCGACATAAGAATTAGAGGGCAGAGTATAATTTGATTTTTTTTTAAATTTGCATCAAATTTCATTTAAACGTATTTTGTTTAAAAATCACACTTTCACTCATTTTAGTTTTTCTTAACAAAAAATATTGACTTAAAAGATTTAAAACAATCATTTTGTAAAAAGCCGTTGATAAAATATGTTTAAACTGTAATTATTTAATATAATGTTTTTTATATTTTACAATTTAATCATGATCTACCATTATTATTTAATATGAAGAATTATCATTTAAGTTTGATAAGTTAATATTTTCTATTAAATAAAACTAATAATGTTAAGATAAATGGGTAAATAATGTACATTTTTAAACCAAGGAGATAAATAGAAATTTAAATAATTAAATGTATATTTTAGTTAAAATATAATTAAGAAACGATGTCTATTGCGGCCAAAAAAATTCATCAATAACAGAAAAATAAAAAAAAAGAAAGTAGAGGCTATATTTTATGCAAACATTAGTGCATTTATTGTTTTTTTGTTTTGGGGTGGTTTGGGTTGGAGATGATAATATTCCCGAGGGACCAAACAAAAAAAAAAAGCAGAAAAGGGAGGGATAGGTAAATGAAGGCGCACACCCTGGGAGCATGAGCAATGGCTGTTGGCTCATCTGCTGTTGGAGTGGGCCCCATCCCTCCTTTAACTCTATCTCTCTTTCGTGGCGACCAGGCGCCGTCCTCACCCTCTCTCTCCATTCCCAGTGCAGTAACCTTTCCCCAATTTTCATTTATTCCGTCCCATCCGCTCTCTACACATTTTTTTTGGGTGCAACCATCCCATATTTTGGCACCACCTCACCTGAATTTAAATGATTTATACTAGTCCATACGGTAAAACTCTACCATCAAATATTTAATAACCGTTTTAGTCCTAGGGCTGGAATTAAAACATTTAGTTAAGAGGTTATAATCTCTTTTCAGTTGAATCAATTGTTTTGTGATATTTCTGCACATTTAACCATACCCAATGTTTTACCTATATGTAGTTTACCTAGTTTAGTCGCACCCTCTCTGACTCCTAAAAATTAGGTATGTATTAGTATTACGTGATTTATTTTACACCCACTCATTTATTAATTTTGAACATACTCAAAAGATATTAATAAATAAGGCTCACTTATCTTCTTAAAAAATAATTTGCACCATGAACCAGGGTTCTAAGTCCGCCACCGACTATGCTCACTTCCCCACTTAATATTCTTGCGTCTCTAATGCCTCGTTTGGTACAATGGAATTGATTTTGATGGAAATAGAAATGGAGATGGAAGTGGAAATTGATATGGATATGAGTTTTAAAATTACGTTTGGTATGTCATGAAAATGAAGACGGAATCCATGTCTTTTTTATGAATGTTGATTTTTTTGGAAATGCAACAAAATATATTATTTTACATAAGCAATGATATTTTGGTCCAAAAAATTTGGGCTCCATGGAACCCAAATGAATTCCATAGGTTTGGGTATGGAATTCAATTCCATGGTTTTTGTGAAATTAAATTCCATATAGAATTGTAATTCCATCATATTAAACATGCCTACATCATGGAATTGAATTCCAATTCCAATTCCATCCTCCCTTTTCTACCATTCTAGACGGGCGATAAGTGTTCTTCATGACATTTTTCAATTTTATCATTATTTATTTAATTTTCAACTGGACCGGCAAGAATAGAAAAGAAGGACAAAAATTTTTCATATAAAAAATCTTAAAAATTTACCAACTTATAATGTATCTAATAACTTAGTTTTCATTCCTCAAACGCATAACGAATTAAAAGGGACTAGTAATATGAAATTGAGTGGTATTTTTATCCGAAAAACCTATCATTTTTATTGTTTTTAGTATAAAAGTAAATTATTTTTTAGAATCTATTTAAAAATAAGTCCTACATTTGTATCTAAGATAAATTTATTAATTAGATATATTTTATCAAGATCGAAGGAGTGGTTTACTTATTTTTTTCTGCGTAATGACTCATACGTAATGACAAATCAAGATAGTTTTTTTATGCAAATTTGGTAAGGGAGTTCTGTTATTCGGAGTCTAAAAATAGCATCATCTGTTAAAATTTTTTTATCTCAATATATTTAATATTATAATGATACATTAATTACAGCTACGAGACCTTTGTTTTTGGTTGAGAGGTAATTTTATCAAAACCAGAAAAACAAGGTTAAGAAAAAGCAAAGTAGATAGTAAAAAAAAAAGGCAACCTAAGAAAAACAATACTGGCCCTATTTGAAATGACCTGACTTATTTTCATAAACACATTTAACAGTGCTTTTCTGTAAAACGAGACAATCTCCTCCACATATTTGCCTCGACTTATATGAATAAGCACTTATAAGTGACTTATGGCAGTTTGCCAAACGAGCCAATTATGATTATGATGACGTGTGATTCATTCGAATTGGAGAACAGGATCGGATCCGGTGGGGATGAGGAGCAGAAAATTCAAGTTGAGAATGATCTTGTATGACCCCGATTCTCATATATCGGACAAGAGAGTCTCTGTTTTTCATTACACGGAGCTTAACCCTGAGGGGGGATAAAATTTAACCAAGTATGGTTAACTATTGACCCTGGTTAAGAGCTGCTCCCTACTGAACCCTTTAAAAGGACAACTCCCCCCCGCTTATGCATCACACACTCGTTCTTGCCCATTCCTCTGTTCACTCTCCTAGGCTCAACCATTTCATCTCACAACCCAATTCCTCTCTGATTCATCATCCTCACCTTCCTCATTCCCTCCTCAAAATCAATAGGTCTCTCTCTCCGTTCTTTTCAGGTTTTTTAAGCCTTGTGATTCTTTTTGCTATCTTGTTGCGTGATTAATTCTTTTGGGGCTCTGTTTTGAATATGGATTCTTTTTTGCAAGATGGCTGATAACGGCATTGGAAATGGGAACGCGGCGACTGCACGCAATGGGCTGACCAAGATTCAGACGCACAAGAAGCAGAGCGAGGTCTGCCACGACGACAGTGCTCCTACGGTGAAGGCTCAGACCATTGATGAGCTTCACTCGCTCCAGAGGAAGAGGTCCGCTCCCACCACTCCCATCAAAACCGGTCAGGCTACCTTCGCCGTTCTGTCCGATGAAGAGCGCCAGAAACAGCAGCTTCAATCCATCAGGTATTCACCGTTGCCGCTAAATCATAACTAATAATAAGAAAAAGGGAAATGGTACAATGTCTGTGGGACCCGACCCGAGATATAACGTAACTGAGAAAAATGAAAAAAAAAATAGAAAACCACCCCCCGGTGACGATCTCGAATCTTGAAGAACTTCAAAGATGACGGGCCTGTAGTAAAGCTGTAAAGGGAAAAAAAAGTAAAAACCCAACCTGACGACCCTCTTGCAGACGCGCCATTGCGGGTAATCCGGATCATTCCGATTAAACTGAGTCGGATCTTTTTTTAACAAAGCTAAGCTTTGCGTATTTCTCACCCTCCCAGATGATTTATGCTTATATGATCACTGTTATAAAACTGGGCCCCCTTGACGCGGTTTGTGCTTCTCCATACAGATGCAACATATCCTTGGGCAGAATAACTAATCCTCTTTTTCTTTTTTGTGGATGTTGAAACATGAAACAGTGCTTCTTTGGCTTCGCTGACAAGGGGAACTGGGCCGAAGGTGGTGAGAGGAGATCCGGCTAGGAAATCGGAAGGCACTGCGGTGGCTCATGTATCGCACCACATTGTTGCACCCACCATCAGCGTCAGCGACAGTTCCTTGAAATTTACGCATGTTTTCTACAACCTCTCCCCAGCTGGTATCACTTTTTCATATTCCCTGAAAAATTATATCTTTGGGCATTACTCGTATATATCTTGCGGTCCACTTTGTCTGTTCGCCCCTCCTTCTAGTTCTTTCGCTGGTTACATCATTAAGTACATATATCGTACGAAAATGAGTTCAGCATCACCCTCACATATGGTCTGTTTGGAGTTTTGAACAGGGGGAATTAGTCAGCGTAATAACAACTCATGAATAAAGTAATAATCGCCTTGATTCATGGAAGTACTTGTATAATCTTCGCATTAGTTTGGTGACCGTACAAGTCGTGATGCCTAATGACACGTCATAATATGGAATAAAATACTCGTATTATGCGCATGACTTACGTTCAATTATATTTTTATGTATTGTGAGATACGTATCATAGTTTGACAATTTTAATCTGGGTGTTGGGGCAGAACTGTACGAGCAGGCGATCAAGTATGAGAAAGGGTCTTTCATCACTTCAACGGGAGCCTTGGCAACACTTTCCGGTGCAAAGACGGGACGATCTCCCAGAGATAAACGCGTCGTGAAAGATGATAATACTGAGGCTGAGCTTTGGTGGGGCAAGTAAGTAATTTACTTCTCCCTTCGCTTTTCTCTTTTAATTTTATACCTTTTGATATTGAGCATCGTCTGCGTATTATGTGCTTCACAGGGGCTCCCCGAACATTGAGATGGACGAGCATACTTTCTTGGTAAACAGAGAAAGAGCTGTCGATTATCTCAACTCGTTGGATAAGGTCCTCCCTCCCTCCCTCTCTCTTCGCATTGTCTGACAATTATGAAATATATTTTACTTTTCTATGATGGTGACGTGAGGATGGTGCCGGTATTGTTCATTTGTCCAAGTTGGCGAAACACCCCTCCCCTCTTGGGAATATTGACATGACGTGTCAATTATTAAGCGGTATCGTTTTCCTAGGCGGTGCCTTGTACTTCTTCTGCATATATCATACCCATCGCAAAATTATTAAGGATATATGCCTATGGAATATTAAGTCCTCAGAGCAGTCTAATTATGAATAGATGAGCAGAATTGGAATAAACATGCAGCTGTTCAAGGATTTCACCTACAATACGAGAAAGAACTGTAAATACCAAGCTGTGATGTCATGAGAGCAATATGTTTTCCTAGGAAGATTCCTTTCTAAACAATCTAGTTCCATGGATGATGATGTATAATTCTCGATTTGCAGGTCTTTGTCAATGATCAATTCCTGAACTGGGACCCAGAGAATAGAATCAAAGTCAGGATAGTCTCTGCCAGAGCTTACCATTCATTGTTTATGCACAACATGTAAGTAAATAATAAGAATCATAAACTGTTTTTGCTTGATCGTTCAGATAAGTATAAGGCCGCCAGATAAGTGTCCTCATCGTTCATATTATATGATCTCATATAGCATATATATACATGCCTGCTCTGACTTGAGGAATGTGAGAGGTTGAGAGAAATGTGTGTTGTTGAGTGTGCAAAAATGGATAACTGGGTGGGGTGGCAGGTGCATCCGACCCACTCAGGAAGAGCTGGAGGAATTCGGTACTCCAGACTTCACTATATACAATGCCGGACAGTTCCCTTGCAATCGATACACTCACTACATGACGTCCTCCACTAGCATAGACCTTAATCTTGCTAGGAGGGAAATGGTCATCCTCGGCACTCAGTACGCCGGGGAAATGAAGAAGGGCCTTTTCAGTGTCATGCATTATCTCATGCCTATGCGTCAAATCCTCTCCCTTCATTCCGGCTGCAATATGGGCAAAGCTGGCGATGTTGCCCTCTTCTTTGGTCTCTCAGGTATAGTATCCGGCCGGAATAAGCTGCTGCCCCACACTGCTCTCCTTGCTCCTCCCTACAGCCATACTTGAATCATTTTTATGAATGCTTTAGCATGAGTATGGATTATTGGTTCTTCCAGCTTCCCTTGCTCTGTTCTGATGCTTGCTTCTCTCTCTTTTATTTATTTGTATCAGGTACCGGAAAGACAACTCTTTCTACTGATCATAATAGGTATTTGATTGGAGATGATGAGCATTGTTGGAGTGAGAATGGCGTCTCAAACATCGAAGGTGGCTGCTATGCCAAGTGTATTGATCTATCGAGGGAGAAAGAACCGGATATCTTTAATGCAATCAAATTCGGTACAGGTAATATATATGACTCAGGACCACTTTGATTTAAAATCTAACTCCTTTCCCGTTTATATATATATATATATATATTCTTAATGATGCTGATTTTTTTAATGTCAGTTTTGGAAAACGTTGTGTTTGACGAGCATTCACGGGAAGTAGATTATACAGACAAATCAGTTACAGGCAAGTACCAATCTTTTGAAATTATAATCACCTTAGATGCCATATTGGTAACGTTGATTGATGACTTGGGTTTGTTTCAATTAAATTATTCTGAGGAACCGTGTGATTATGCTGACAAATGAGTTGACTTTGCTTGTACGGTGATGAGGATCGTAATCACACCTCATTAGGGGGTAAAGTCAACTCATTAGAATATAACACAAGATCCCGTAAGCGAGCTTACGGTCATCACAAAATATGGTGGCTGATAAATGGCTTTTTAGTCAAACTACTTATCTAAAACCATGAGGACTTTTTACAAATTTCTAAACTCATAAAAATCAAACCTTTGTTTTCCTGATTGCAGAAAACACTCGAGCAGCTTATCCCATTGAGTATATACCAAATGCAAAGCTGCCATGCGTGGGACCTCATCCAAAGAATGTTATACTTTTGGCATGTGATGCTTTTGGTGTGCTCCCACCTGTGAGTAAGCTAAGCTTGGCTCAGACCATGTATCATTTCATCAGTGGATATACTGCGCTGGTAATGTCTCCGTAATTAACTTATTATTACACTCTTGTTTCATTCAACGTATTTCAGCTCGAAAACCCTCCTTGTTAACTTTTTGCTTGTGCCAATTTAATGACCAAAGGTGGCTGGTACTGAAGATGGTATAAAGGAGCCTCAGGCAACATTCTCAGCTTGTTTTGGTGCAGCATTTATAATGTTACACCCTGCTAAATATGCTGCAATGCTTTCTGAAAAGATGAAGAAGCACGGTGCAACCGGGTGGCTCGTCAACACTGGTTGGTCTGGTGGCAGGTTAGGTTAAGGTTTTAAATTCAACAAGTCTTGACCATTTGATGCGTAAAAACGATGTCTTGCAAAATCTAAACTTGTTGCCTTGGCCAATTTTACAGCTACGGTTCTGGAAGTCGTATCAAACTGTCATACACAAGGACAATTATTGATGCCATTCACTCGGGAAGCCTCTTGGAGGCTAATTACAAGAAGACTGAGATTTTTGGGCTTGAGATTCCTACTGAAGTGGAAGGAGTTCCATCTGAAATTCTGGAACCAGAGAACACAGTAAGTTTTAATTATTATGTCTTCAGTACCTTTTATTTTTTGTGGTTTTCTCGAGAAAATATCTTTTGACATGGAATTTTTTTTTGTTGGATTGTTGCAGTGGTCAGACAAAAAGGCATACAAGGATACTCTGTTGAAGCTGGCTGGTTTGTTCAAGAACAATTTTGAAACCTTCACAAACTACAAGATGGGGAAGGACAACAGTTTGACTGAAGAGATTATTGCCGCTGGGCCAATCTTCTAATGCGTGGAACCTAAATGCTGCTAGGTTAAGAGGCGCTTGCTTGCTTATTTCTGATATAAAATGGTAGAATAAAAAGGTGTTGCTGGATTTTCTTTGGCGTTTCCCCGTTCGATTGATTTGTATCTATAACAATTATAGCCTTGAGATTAAGTTATAGTTAAATCCTTATTTTTTTCACCCTAGCAAATACGCTTCAAACTCTAAACTCTTCATCATCATTCACATAAAATTAACTAGTTGATAGAGAGCAAAGCGGGGGAAGAACTATGGTTAAATCCAGAACCTAACAGCAGTTTTGGGTGCTTCATTTTATGGGCATTTAAATGCTTATAAATATTTTAACTTTTGTCTTGACCGATTATAACATAAGAAAAAAAACATTTTGGAACGCCGAATCAAGGAAACCCAGTTTATGAACTCCAAAAGAAACATTAGTCGGCAGGAGACAGCTCAATGTAAAGCTAACAACTTAAGGCAAATTCTAAATGAGTGAGATTGAACTCAAGACATTTCTTTGGTTAATGCACTCCAACACACAAGGGAAAGTCCAATCTCAAAAGACTAATCTACCAAGAGGGAGAGCTCCCTTATAAACCAAACCACACTTGTTTTATAGAGGGGAAAATCAGCATCTTTTTTATATTATGATCTGGGTGGGTCTTGATGCCCAAGAGGAGCAGGTCGTAGATCAAATTGCTCATATTTGCACTTTGGTGCACTAGGTACAGCAAATTGGTGATCCTCTGTTTCTACTTTCGCCTTGAGAATGTAAATTCTTTGTTACTTGTTTTGTCGTTGATATCTTTCACCTTTCACAATTCTTACTTTCATGCCTCATCCCATTCACTCATTTCCTATGCACTCTCAAATAAGTCTCTCTTATTCTTTTTACGAAGTCAAGGGGTTAAGTGAGTTGTAATTCTTCATCCTATTGATACAACACCATTAAGGATTCTTCATCATCCAACGGTTTACAGGTTTACGATTTTGTATTCTCTATTCTATTTGTTGATCATACCCATTAAAATGCATATATTTCTGACCCAAAATTCTTCTCCTTACCCTTTTCAGCTTTTTTTTTTTTATACCCAGCCTTGACCTTTTCTGCTATTTGTTAAAATTTTAGCTCCATTAATAGCGATCACTTATTCGCACGTTTACACAGCAACATTCCGTACGACATTTTAGCCCATTTTTCTTTTTCGTAAACATTTTACTCTCTCCGCCTTTGCCTCTGGTTTTTTTTTAATCAAACCCGCCTTTGTCTCTCATACTACAATTTTTGTCCCGAAATATATTCCTATCTCAATTTAGTGATGTAGAAAAAATTATGATGACATATAAAATCTATAATATGTCGTTATATGCTTGTTTTCTATTGAATATTAAATTAAAAATTTTATCTTTATACGTAACAAGAAGGTGATATTCCATATAGAAAATTGAATTCGCAAAAAAATCCTTGAATTCGCATTTTAAAAAAAACATAAGATATGAATATTCGTAAGGTAAAAAAAAGAAGCTCCTAAAATTCAAAAAGCATCTTTTTTGTTTGCAAGGAAGCAAACCTTTATTTAATATTGATTAGCCCTATTATTTATGGTCTGTAAATAACATTATATATCTTAATAATTCATTATTGTGAAGGTAAAAAATAACATCGGATCACTGCAAAAAATGTGCCTTTCCTTTAATGCAATCCTCAGGTTTTGGAACTCAGTGCTTGTTTGAGAACTCCGTTGGAAGAAATGAGTTTACAGATTTCGACGCATTTTATAGATTTCGAGATGGTTTTACGGATTTCAAGATGGTTTTTATAGATTTCGAAATGGTTTTTACAGATTTCAAGATAATTTTATCTCGATTTATATGTACCGTTTTGATAACGATATTGCCAAAGAAGCACTCAAATGTTAGGTGGGTCAGTGGAGGATCCTCTCCATCTTCATTCTCCACTAGCCGCTGCCAAATATATGTAATTTTCAAGTCTTGCTTGTTTGGTGACGAGCGAAAGAGAGTGGCTGGGATTGGCTTTTCCTCCCATCTTCTTTGCCCCTCCTCCTCTTCCTTACAATCTCTGTCGTATCCGTTTCTGACGGGTGTGCCTCTCTCTCTCTCTCTGTGGGTTGCATATCAGCCACATTCATACTCTCCCTTACCCTCGCACATCCCTCTTGCGGCTCTGTATCTCCACCAAAGGTTTCACTTCCCCCTTTTCTTCGTTTCTTTATATATTGACTTACAAACCCATTTCCCAGCCTTACATCTCAAGCTCAGTGAAGCTCCACCCCTCGTTGCAACTTTATACTGTAGATAGATTAGTTTGGATGTTCTGTCTTGTTTGTTTAATCTCAGATTCGTCTCTCTGATTTATTTTCATTTTGCTTTACATCTGATTCTTTGGGACCTAACTAAGGTCTCGGTAAGATTCCAGCTTCCGTCAAAAGTTTCCTTTCTGCTGGAAGTTTAAAGAATTTTGCTTTTGACTTGCGAATGCCATCGATAATCTAATTTCTTTTACTCCATGGATGTTGTGACCTGAGTCGCTGCATTGGTCAACAGTGTATGCAATCTATGTGTTTGGATCTTGAATCTAAGATTACGAAGATTTGGTGTCAGGACTCCTTATCATTGATTTACTTTTTTTGTGATGAACACCACTGAACTTGCTTGTTCCATTGCTTAGTGCCGCTCTTGGAATGCAAATAAATATTTTTTCTTGAATTTGTCTTGTTTTGTGTGTCTGTAATTAACAACTGTTGCCTGTCTTTAGGTATGCGACTTTTTTTTTTAATAAAACTTTTTTCTAAATGTAATGTAAGTATTGATTTCAATACACATAAAAGATTTTTTTTTTTTTGCTTAGCCTGAGGGATTTAATTTTAGGCTATCTGTCACTGTTTTATTTCCTAATCTTTAACGCAAGCAGCGAAGATATGAAGTCATTCTCTTTCGCCTGTCATAACTTGAACTAAACATTAATCTGAAAGAGTAGGTGGACCATGGGCATGCACAGACATGGAGGGTATTTTGTGGGAATTTTCAGTGTCCATACATCTTGTCTGATAGTAGCATATTGCTACAGCTGATTCTAATGGAACAGTGATTAAATTTCTTATCAATAATGATTATTGAATTTGAATGAAATCTCTACTTAGACTTGAACATTTTCCTTGTTATTGAGTCACAGTGTTCTTGTGATTCTCACCAAACATCAGTTCGATATCGCGAGGCTTCTGTCAAGCAGAATTTATAAGTTCTGTAACAGCTTTCCATTTATACCATTTGAAAGAAGTGGTATCCCATAACTGTTGCATATGCGAAATTTTGTCGCTTGAGATGTTCTACACCTGTGTGAAATTGCAATCATCAGGCGTGATGCTGAAATAAACATTTGGCACATAACATTAATCAATAAGGCATGAATGTCAATAAACCACAAAATTTGGTCTAATATATTTCAGTAGCTACAAGCCCTTTTGGATGAAAGAATATGGCCTGGGCTGTCTACTAAAGACAGTTGATGTTCTCTTATCTTTCCCGTCAGAAGTTTGTAACCTCTGAATGCGGAAAGGAGGACTGATATGAATTGATTTTCTAGGTATTTGCATGATTTTTCTTGACATCATCTCTTTGAAATACTTGTAAACGCTTTACTTGTTATATGCTAGATTATTATTCGGGCAAGTATATTGTATTATTTTTCAGATTTTTTTTCTTGTTCATTTGCAGTCATGTAATATAATAAGTTATTTTAGGTATTTCAACTGGTATGAAAATATTTTTGGAAACTATGTGCTTATGTTCATCAATACATTGGAAACCCTTAATCTGAGGTCTCAAACATACAACTGAGTGGAACAGTTCCCTTCTGCTGTTGCCATTGTGTTACTTCTAAGTTGCTTCTTTAGATAACTCCTGGGTTCTGTTCTTGATGGTTGAAGGACAAAAGAATACAGAGTAGATTTGAGCCGCTAAAACAGTACCAATTAATCCAACATTGCTTCTGTAAGGAATGTAGATACATTAATTTATAACTTAGAATTTATTATAGTTTAGATGCATGTTGTCTAATGAATCTTTCAGCTTCCTGAGGGAAACTTTTTATTTGTCGGCCTTTCCATTGCTGGATTTGTATTGGATTGAATAACTTGTAATATTATTTATTTCAGAATCCACATTCTTTGCTCAATTTGGTTTTCTCAAGAACCCTAAATTTATCACATGGTAATTTGATCACATTACATTGTTTCAATCCTTTTTCTTCCCCTTCATTTTGCAGATGGGAGACGTGGCCAAGGACCTTACTGCAGGGACTATTGGAGGGGCAGCACAATTGATATGTGGACACCCCTTTGACACCATAAAAGTCAAGCTTCAAAGCCAACCCACACCAGCCCCTGGCCAACCTCCCAAGTATGCTGGCGCCATGGATGCAGTCAAACAAACATTAGCAGCTGAAGGTCCAAGAGGTTTGTACAAAGGTATGGGTGCTCCTCT
>JANTPZ010005545.1:0-14241 GCA_025593235.1 Vachellia pachyceras
AACTATGAACTATATCTGACAAAAAAAAACTGTATCTGACAAGGCCTTAGTTCTTCATAATATCACTAAGTGAAGTTTAAATCTGTGTCAACATTTAATACTCAACACTGCTTCAGATATGATTGGCTCTTGCAATTGCCAAGCAGTAAATTATCATTTGGCCCGGTCTCTGGGTCGTCAAAAATGGGGACGTCCAGTGACAGTTGCCTCCCATGGCTGCCACAAACGCATCGCCCATGGCCACCATGACCGTGATGCAAGAGGTGCGAGCCAAAAGTGATTTCGCTAGTTCTGAAAATTTCTACCGCGGAAATAACCTCACCTTGCAAAATTAAATCACTCAGTTCACTCTCGAGCTGAATCTCTTTATGGTGGTTCAGCTCTAGAATTTGTGCGCCTTCAATCTCCCTTCATCTTATATATAAGCAAAGAAGGGATTGCATTCAACTTACAAACTCTTCCATCTCAGGGATTTACAATTTACAACTCCGGCTCCTCCATGGCAGATGGACTATTGAACAACTTCGAAACTACATAACCATGGAAGCACAAACCCCAAAGGAAAATCCTTAGAAGCATGCATATACCAAGATGACTTAAGTACGATCCTGTTTATCATCGGGTGGTGTTTAAAAAAGGGTCAATTAATCCAGTGAATCATAAAAAGTAATATCCAACCCTGTGGGTTGGTTCAGTGGTACCGGGCTGATCCAAACTTAGCTAAGATCAGGGGTTTGAATCCTGTCTTGGGCATGCAGATCGTTAATAACCAAGGCCATCTGTCCCTTTCATAGAGTCGCTGGACAATCAACGATTGAGATTAGTCACTGCTGCGGGCGGTGGATATCCATGGTTAATCACCTTAAAAAAAGTAATATCCTAAACCTCTGACAATGATGCATGCGTTAAATTAACTATTCCTTCTCATGGTAAACATTAGATCCTCTAGCCTAGCTTGTATAATAAAAATTATGTGTTAGTTATTTATAATTAATATGTAGAGGCATTTTTCCAACATTATTCCCGCTGTTTAATAATTAAAATTTAGAGAAATACCTATATACTTTCGGAATGTCACATCATCCATGCTCTACCTATGAAAATGTTCGAAATGCCTCATATCCCATAATTTTTTTAATTATTTTCTTTTTTCATAACCCATTATAATAAATATTTACTATGTAAAAAGAGAAATAATTATGATAAATTTATATGATATAAAATTTACAATAGATAACACCTAAAAACATTTTCATTAGGTAAAGTAGAGATGATTTAACATTTAAAAAAACCCAAGTCTTTCTTAAAAAATCAAGTGTCATCAAAACATTTGATTTATTTAATGCTTACCGTAGAGGACAGAGACAGGGCATTTAATTAGCATCACAAGTATTTGGTATCACGGTTATGAGCACATTATACTGTCAAGGCGCGCATATGTTTTGGAATTTTCCTCGTCATCTTATCCACAGTCTGCCAAATTTTGTGGCTTCACAACTCGAAATCCCTTCAAAACCCGTCAACCCCAATTCCTACATTCCCTGCCAATTTCGAATAGCTCCATAACGATTCGTCAACAATCACTTGATCCATCGGCAACACCCGTTTACTGGTGGAACAATGGAGAGATATTCTCAACGGGAGAATATCCTCTTAGGTTACAATCATCAAAGGCCGTCCACGGATCCGAGAACGCCGCTCCGAAACTCAGACGTTGATTTCCACGATGTGTTCGGCGGCCCGCCTAGGCGGTCTTCAATTCAGGAGATGCGTCACGGTATCGGCGAATCGTCACCGGATTTCAGTGCATCGCGAATGGAGGAGGATGGTGCCTGGTGCGCGTGGCCTCAAGTTCGCGAGAAACCTGTGTTTGGGGAAGATAATGTGAACAGAAGGCGGCACACAAACGATAACTTCTACGACGATATATTTGGAGGAGATGAGTCTCCGTGTCGCACTCCATTAATGAAGCATGAACGCCAACCTTTCTCTTCGACGCCAGCTTCCAGAATCATGAGCCCTGCCCCTCCTCTGCCTCAAGCACCTGAATCCTCTGTTGATTCTCCTCTCCCTTCAACATTGAGGTTTTCCCCTCTCCTCGGCATTCCATTGCTTATTCTTACTTAACCCTTCCTTCTTATCCAAGAAATAATTTCAATTATTTTAGCTATATGCAAATACATATATGGTGCGCTGAGAGCTAAAATACGACGAAACCTTTTCTTCCTCACTCAGTATCTTCTTAGTTCTTACCATACTGGAAAATTCATTCCAAGAATTGTCATGAATTATCTTTGCGAGAAATAGCAATAAATTTTAGATTTAATAGAAAATCTGTAAAAAAAAATCCCATTTAAAAATTTTATTCACAAGAAGAATCTAAATTCGACGGTACCGGTGTTCCGTGTTCTCAAAAATATTATACATTTTTTTCCAAAAGCTAAATATTGCTAATGATATTTGGTTTTAACAGATTATAGCTAGTAATTGATTAGAATAAAATTTACTCATGTGGTGTTGAGTGTTGACCATAAAAAACTACCATTAAATGAGACAACCTTCTTTGTTTGGTTAAAGACTTAAAGCTGCCTATTGGACATCAAGGCCCACTTGATTTATGGGCCAGCCTCTGAACTGAGCTGGGCCTATCACATTCTGTAGAAAATGCGGCCCACCAAATTCTTTGATTCCCGCCAAGAATAACGGCGAGGATCCAATATTCCACATCTATGGCACATGTCAATCGTAGTCTCTTTCAATGTTTTTGTTGTTCTGATTTGCTACGACTCAGTGAGTGGACTAATAACATGTGCATTCTTCAACTTCCTCAGCCTTCCCGCCAAATTGACAAAAGGAACGACGGACATTCCAACGTTTGGTTCCCCTACTAGGAGCCTACGCATGAGCAACAAGGATCTCGCTTCAAATGGCTTAAGCTCTTCAGATTCTCCGGCCACTCATCTATCTAGATTTTCAACCCACGCCACTCAAGGTAAGGACCAGTTGAAGAATGGTTCGGGAACTCTACGGTCAAGTCGTTCGTCACTAGAGATTTCAGATTTGGGCATATCTGATAAAGCAGACAAAGGAGGCGATAGTGCAGGTCAGTTTCATTTCTCAATATATAAATGGGCAAGTAAAGGGGTAGTACCATTGTTGATGCCTCTTAGGACAGAAAGAACCTCAAGAACAAAAGGAAATGTTAAACTTGAGAGATGCTCAAGCGCTAAGGATTGGATAGCGACAGGAGGTACTTCACAAAATGATGGTTCTGTAACAAATACCAGCCCCTCTTCGTTGAAAAGCGGAAGACAGGATCGGTCAACTTCTTCTGTAACCTCTCAAAATGGGCCAGATTCGCTAGAAGAAAGAGCTTCTGTGAAGCCTGATTTGAAATCATCAAGCACCCTTCAAGACTTTGTCAAAGATGTCCCTGGTATTGCATCATCATTTGACACTCAAGCACAATCAAATATCAATACCTTAAGCCAGAAAGAAGTTTCTGGAAAAACGAAACAGGGTTTAGTTCAGACAATTATAACTGACAAGGCTGAGACAAAATCAGTACATTCTCTATTCAGCAAAATCGATGACACAAGGTAAAAGCCAATTACACCACTCACTATATGTGGATATTACCCGTTATGCATTCCTGAAACCTCCTTCAATTTCTTGATTTCAGATTATACCGAGAAGATTAAAATGGAGAAAGGAGAAGCAAGCAAAACTATGAAATCATCCACTTTCTGCGACATTAGTACTAATTTGAAGAAGCAAGTAGAAAAGACAGTTGACTCGAAGGGTGTGGAAGCAACTAAAGCTACCTTTCAAAGTTTGTTAAGATTGGATGAGAATGTGGAGAATGTCAAAGTGAAAGGAAAAGTCAAAGAATTTATTCGAATATTCAGCCAAGAAGCTTTTGCAAAGCCAAGAGTCGGCACCAAATCGTCTGAATACAAGCTGAGAAGTGATTTACGAACAACAGAAGTAAGTGTTGGTACAATGGAACAAACATGAATGGACAAGAAAGAAATTCAACTTGAAAAACGGGTGTGAATACTAAATAACCTAAGAACACCTACAGAGAAAATTGTTCAGTGTTAAATTCTGAAAAGTAAAAGCTAAATATTTTAGTTTCGTAACAGTTTAATTTGAGATTTCATTCAAATTTCCAAGGCAGAAGATAATCCTCAACTGTCGAAGAAAGAGGACTCTGCCACAGAGACTGCCAACATCTCTGGTAATGATTTGTCTCGGCAGGATGATATCTCAGAACCAGGTACCAGTTCTCCAAATATAAATTTTCCATCTTGAGAATTTGACTAGCATTAAAAGGTTCTCCATGGGAGGCACAACTGATGAAATTAAGCCATGAATATGCTCCCCCCCCCCCCCCCAAACACCCACAATGAATAACTGTAGAACAAGCATCGAGCATCAAATTCAATATTAAAATGCTCTCATGGCCCTGCAAACACCCCCCCCCAAAAACAAAGAAATGATGTGTTTCGCTTAACTCTGGCAAACATTCCCTGCAAAAACAAGTGTCCCATATGGTCCAAATGCTGTGTGTAAATATGATTTTGACCATATATTTGATGGAGTATTTTTATTCTTTGTAGCAATTCCTGATAGTACAGTTGCAGTTGAAGCCGGGCTTTTCCATGGGAATTTTCTGGTAGGTTGTTACTATGTTTAATCTATCTCATTCAATGGAATATTGTTAAACTAAGACATAAAATCGACATCTTTAAGTGCAAATTGAACTATTGCCTTCCATTGCGGGGAAAAAACAGAGAGAGAAGAAGAACGAGAGGGATCAGAGAAGATAGAGCTTTGATGTGCCAAATGCTGATGAGCTCAACTTTGTTTCTTCACAACAGGTAAAGGAGCTAGCGCCAGATGAGAATGAAGCCTTACAAACGCAGCATAATCTAGAAATCAAAGTATTGTGTCACTGCCCATTCTATGTTTGTTTCAAGGTTCTGCTAGAGCACAACTCTGTATAATGTTGACATGTTAATGTAGGTCGTGGATGATAAGATACGACAATGGTCTAGCGGGAAGCAAGGAAACATACGGTCCCTGCTATCAACATTACAATATGTGAGCAAGATCAAACATGTTCAACCTGAGTTCAGATTCAATTTTATAAATACAAAATTTCCAATTGTTTTTATTGCTTGTCAACGAAGATAATGTATCTTGATAATGCCTTAAAATGATATATGGTGGCTAGTTCTTGAAATTCATATGACCTACTTAATAAAATTGGCTTTCATCGTCAATATAGGTGCTTTGGCCCGACAGCGGTTGGAAGCCTGTGCCTCTCGTTGATATAATCGAGGGGAATGCAGTGAAAAGAGCATATCAAAGAGCTTTACTCTGTCTACATCCGGATAAACTGCAGCAGAAGGGTGCCGCTTCTCATCAAAAATACATTGCAGAAAAAGTTTTTGATATTTTGCAGGTAATATACATGGTCACCTCATTCGAGTAGAGTGTCATTTGATGTCTTTTAAGGTAATTATCTCGTTTGGAACTGATTATACATGTTAGGCAATGTGTTTTTTGCGAACCGAACATTGCCTGGGTTTAATTAGATTCCAGGAAACCATAGGAGTGTAGGAAATGAGGAATATACCCATCATTATTGGCTCATTCAACATCCTCTTAGCCTCTTTTGAAACTCAAATCATTTTACTCACAATTGAACTGCAGGAGGCATGGACTCATTTTAATATGCTTGGTGCTCTCTAACCTCTGTCAACACCAATAAAGAGGGACAAAGAAACCCTAATGAGAATTTGCTATCTGTCAACAATGAGATTGATCCGTATAGCAAGTTGGTGTGATTACTTTTTGGCGTAGCAGTAGCTATTTCTTGAGGTAGATTCCACAAATGTACAATTTTCGATGGTGGCATGGATTTGGATCCCTTGGAGAGCCTATTTCGTGCAATGCTCAATTGCAATTATGAAAATAACGCATGTTATTTTAATACTTTATCCATTATTTATTTTCATTCAGATACTCTACATTTGAGCATAGCTTGAAAATTGGCACCGCAAGTAATCAAAATCAGGCCGACATACACTCGAGTTCTTTTTTTTTTTTGCCCATTGAAGAAATCAATAATTTTTCGCATGTATTGCAGCGGATGAAATATGGCGTGTACATTCCATGTTAAAGGTCTAGTGGCTATCTGCATAAAATTTATCAATACATTAGAGTTACAACCTAAACTATGGGATTTTTAGGCTCAAGTCCCATAGAATGAAATTATTTATGAAAAAGTCTCGAGAGTTATCAATAACAAGTCGAAGAGTATCATTAACAAGTGGAGCAACTACCATTAACAACTTTTGGAATCTTTATAAATAACTTCATTCTATGGGACTTGAGCCTAAAAATCCCCTAAACTATTTCTTCATATAATGCATCAAGCGATGGGAATCAGCGATGCCGTTCTAAAACCATCCCACATTGGAGAGGATCCTACTCGGCCCCTACAAATTTACCAAATAAAATTAGAAACGGAGACTCCTTTGAAAGCTCTAATGGCAGATCAAGAATCAGATACACACATCCACTAGTGAATACTTGTTTTTAAATGTCTTAATTTCATTTTCTTTACCAGCAGAACCACATAATGAATAATAGGTCACAAATCCAAATAATCAAAGAAACCTGCAGGAACACGAAAGAGAAGAGTCAGATCTAAGACTACACGGTGTTTCTAGAAGAACTCAGCTCATTCATCACATTGAACATTTCCACAATAACCGGCGTGAGTCTTGAAACGGATGATTCACCAGCAATTAAGAACACTTAATTGGCCATGTTATTCACAATAAAAATACACGAGCACCAATCCGTTGGTTGGGTAAGTATAAGTTATAAACACACCCTCGTATCAGCTGCCAATTCAAGTGCAAATGCCAAGATTGAAACTATGAAACTGGAAGGGATCAACATATCATTTGAGAGGGGTGCCATGAAATTATCAATCGTCTTTCTGATGTATAACACTAGGCGGGCTATTATTACCATTGAGAGCAGCATGATATATCCGCTTTTCAGGCAGCCCAATATCTGAAAGCATCAAATTACCCTGCTAGCAAAACATAATATACAACATTCATCAAAACAATTAAATTTCTAAGATCTTCCATGTTGCTCTCGATAATACGAGGATTCACTAAAGTTAGCCTGTGCTTCTTTTTCTTTCTTTTCTTTTCTTTTTTTTTTTTGGGGGAGGGGTCATAGTTCAGAAAAAGATATTGAAGCACCCTTGCCTTGCTGAATGGACGTGAAAGAGAAAGGAGCACAATGAAGTATTACTCGTCATTACAATTTAACCAATTATATAGAGAGTTTAAAGTGAAATTGCAGGGAATACAAAATGAACAAAATCAAAGTATTTATTATTCGCAGTCTAACAATTTCACTCCCACTACACTAAGCGAAGTATCTGCTAAATGCTAATGGCATGACAGAAACGGTATTATTGGAATTTCATACCTCAGTAGCCATCAAGCTTCTAACATTACTAGCATAAAGTTTGGGATCATCCTTCTCTAATTGGGAGGGATAGTAGACGGGTAACCGTATCACCTCCATATGATTTACAAACTGACAGAGGAGAAAAACTATGTGGCGCACCTGCAAATATGCAGCAAGTTTGAACTACATAAAAAGAAAATTTGAAAATGATGAAAAAGTTACAAAAAGGATATTTCTATAAATTCCATTACTATCAACACTCAAGTAAAACTTCTGAGCATAAGAGCTTGTTCCTACATGATGTTTTCCCCTATGTTTATTTTCCTTGATGCCAATGGTAATGTCGGATTTTTTTTTTTTTTAAAAAGCTGAGGTTATTTTGGTCTCACTATAATTAAAATACACCCTCCCCTCCAAAACTTCCCACTTTGGAGGGGAGGGTTAAGAGGCCAATTTTCTTATCCAAATAATAAGAGGGCTCCGTCCAAATAGGGGTTTAGGCTAATTCTTCATCAGTTTTGCTGGCATTTTCCACCTCCACATGAAGAGAAGTTAAACGTGTAACAACCACTGGCTCCCTCAAAATTGCTGAAGACTTGAGCATTCCATCAAAATTAAACATGAAATAAGGCTTAAGAAATAACAGAAGCAGATTCAACATAAATGTTGAAGCCAAGGCACAACCATAGGCTCAAAATGTGATCCCCTTAGCAAAACATAACCATATAGATGCTAGTTCATATATTAGTTCTCATGGTGGAAATTCATGAAGCACATAAGAATTAAAACTTTATAACAACTCACCCCAGATATGGAATCCCAGGCAGGACTAAATCTCTGGTAAGGGTATTTTAGAATTACAGGAAGTACAGGCGTGCAGGCCAAAAAACCACCAGTCTTAAATGGAAGAAGAAAGTCGCCATTTGTGGTTGTACCTTCTGTAGAATACTCAGTATCATTAATTAAAACAATTATAAGACTGAAAATATGAATTGAAAAAAAAAAAATAGATGCTCTAGGTCATCCTTGATGTAATAGGATGCTACCTTTGATGGATGAAAGAAAATATGAAATGACAAGACATGAGAGACACATTTGATTATAACGTGACCAGTTCTACCATAGACACCAAATGCTTCACATACCGGAAACACAATAAATTAGAGATTTAATGTTTAAAGTAGTATCAATATAAAATCAATATACAGCAAATTGTATTATTCACAAGTCATAAACAAAGCCGCTCATTCCTCATACTCCATGCAATGCATAAGGCTCACCTATCTAGTTTGAAGACAAACAAATTAGATGAGGTTTTTCAGATGAATAAATAAATAAATCATTGATGAGAAGAGACATGAAGTAACTAAGAAATAAACTTAGACAGAAAACTTTCAAGTCGAAAAGATCAGGAAAAAGACAATTGTGGAAAATATTTTCCCTTCTGAAAAATCTCAACCCAGAACAATAGTTAATAATGTTCACCACTGAAAACCAAGATGCATAATAAATTTATTCAGTAGGTAGGTAGGACACACTTCAATCATCAGATAAATTTGACAGAAAGGTGATGCATTGCATAAGAACCTAATTCCAATTCCAAGAAACTGATTTAGAACTGTATAACAATAGCTAAAGAAACACAGATAACATGAAATCATCAGAAGGATAATAACCTGGAAATAGCAACATTGGGGAGACCTTATTCTGATGAGCTTCTAGAATTCTTTCAGTGACAACACCTGCAGGAGGAAATGTCTGCAATTTAGTTATACCTGATAATTCATGGACCTAATTTTCTTCAAAAAGGGCAAAATAAAGCCTAAGTTCAAGCTCAACCTAGCTAAAAACACTGTAATATCTTATCAACATTGTATTCTTAAACAATTTATTTATAAACTCAGCAAGCAAAAGACCTTGCGCATTTAGTATGGCACTACAATATGGCAAAAAAAGAACCATGCAGAACAGAGGATTGGAAGAGAGACCCCCTGAGAGCAGGTTGGGGTTAAGACTTTGCATATTGTCAAAAATATTACAACGCATGCGCCCACCAATAAGCACCTGAAACACCCGTGGAGTCTGATGACTTTGATTCCCGCTGAACAAAGACACAGCCAAGGCACTTACTGTCACAAAACATGCAAGGATGTTTCAGCCCAAGATTTTAGATTGTTTCACAGGTGAAGGTTAAAGAGAATGCAATAACACAGAGATAACATTAAACTCAAGAAAGTCATATTTTGCATTATGAAAAGAAAAAAGTTCCACACAGAGCAATATCGAAACAGCAAGAAACACAGGAAAATAGATAATGCATTCAATAGCAAGCTAACAAACCTGATGAGACCAACTAACGGAAGTTTAGACACTGATGCCTTCAGCAAGAAAATCCAAGATTGGCATATAGAGTTTGAAACATGTGTCAGTAACAAATTTGAGGTCATTACAGCAAGATGAGCAGTATACAATCAACAAAAATTACATGGGACAAGAAGACAAACCTTTGCAACAAAACTTGGGAATGATGAAGACATGTGATACAAAATATCCAAGTATGACACATGATTAGATATTATTACTCCAGGTCTTCCCATCTCTTCAGATTGGTTCTTTCCTTTCTTCTTACATCAAAAGAGAAGATAATTAGTAGAACTTATTAACTTAAGGCAAATACTATGACAAAAATATAGAGATAAGAAAGCTGTAGCTAAACTATAACAATTGCAGCTGCTCAATCACATTCCAGTTTCCCCTGAAGGTCCCGGAAGAAAAGGAAGGTGCTAACTCTAGGTAGGTACATCAGCAGCTCGAAGTATATCATATGACCCAGAGAGTCACACTGTCACAGAATTTCAATGAAAAATACATATTCTCTTTATTGTCAGGTCAAATGGAATAGAAGATTAGAATATAGGCATATATGAATTAATCTTACAACTTTAATTATTTATTGAGGTACATAATACCTGGTTGAGCATTATATTCAATTTTAATTTATACAGAAATATAAATTCTCATGCAAGCCACACTTTTCATAACCGATGAAGTATGTGGCTTCTTTTTGGAATTTGTTATTGACTATCTCCAAGCCACATGAACAGTGCGGTCTACATTGCTCCATATCTCTTTCTATTCCATCATGTTCATTTTTAATTCTTATCCTCTTCCCTTCCATTTTAGTTATTTGAATTTGAATTTTAAATTTCCCACTTTAGATTTTGTTCAAGTCAATATATCTTTTAATCGAAAGATTTCTATTGGATTATTCTTTATCCAAAAATTTGATGGGCAAGTAGTTATTTTTTAAAAGTTTTGAAGAACTGTTATCTTGAAAATAACGCTTTGCACTTTTAAATGGGAAGTAAGAAGTAATCCATTTCAATAGCAAACGTAGTTCCACAAAAAAAAAAAAGAAGAGATAATTCAAAAGTAGAGTTCATGCAGCTGAAAATCAGAATCAAATTCAGGGATGGGTTTCAGTAATCTGCACGTGTTATTCAGAAGCAGGAGGGGGGCTTCTTATGAAAGTTAAGCCAGTCCAATTTAGGGCAGTATAAACACTAAGCAGCTCTCGTGGGCCACACCTCCCAACTTAAGAACAAGTAGAGGGTGAGATGGTGTGTTCTGAAACAAACAGGTGCGACTATAGAACTTACTAAAGGGCACAGCTCTCTCAATTACATCGGTCTTCTCAAACAGATTTTAAGTCAAGCTAATAGCCAAAAGCGCCAGCTAAAAACATTTCCTAAAGATGCAGAAATTTGAAAGAGGTACCTCAGCGGTGGGCTTTTCATCAGTATGTGGAGTCCGATAGGTCTCACCGATCCAGTAAAACCCTAAAACAAAAAGGATGAGCCTGGGGAGAACTTTGCCAAACCAGACAATCACAGACCTTCTCCACCCGCGCAAGTGCGCGTAATCTTCCTGTCCATCATCCCGATAAGGGACGGAGAATAGTGTGCAGATCCTACAGATGAAGTTATAGAAGATCAAGATGGCGATGGTCAGGACCACCCTAATAGGTGCTAATGTGAGCAATGCCAGAGCTAGCAGAAGCTTCTCCTTCATCGGCAAGGGTCCACGTCCCATGGTTCCGTAAACATCGCGTCTGACGTAGGGAGCGAATTTCTTCTCAAGCTCTTGGAGACTGTCGGAGACAGAAGAGTGGGAATTGAGAAGAGGACGGTAGTCGGTGGTGGAGGCCCCATGGGTAATAGGATCGGGTTTTTGGGTACTGGATTTGGGCGGCTTCGAATTCAGGACCTTGAGTTCGCACTCCATTAGGACTTGGAACCTTAATTGCCTGAGAGCATATCTTTCTCTTTCCTACTGGCACTGACAGGCGCTTCCTGAGTGATGAAATTAACAGGTGTGTAGAAGTAAGTATATGAAGATGCTCTCAGAAATCTGGAAATTTCGCGCAGGCTGGTGCGCATGGGTGGGAAGATAAAATTGCTGATGAAATGACGCGAAATCTATCCACTGCCTCCTCCAGTCTTTAACAAGACCTAGTCAACTAGTTGACTATTTTCTCATTAATAAAGTCAGAAAAATAACTTCAAGTACTAGCTTTGATCATGATATAAGAAATGATTTGATTTTTTACAATATTAAAAAATTAATTAAACTATATATTTATCATTTTTTAAATAATTTGAATGGTTTATTAATTTATATATGATCTACTAATATGTGTATATAAGTACTATCGAATATATATATATATGTGTTACGATTAAGCAATTTATTTACTTTTTTTTTATTTCCTTGAAAAGGTTAAATAACTTTTATGTTAAGATTAAATGTAGTATTTATTTGGAAAATTTACTATCATGTCCCAGCAATAAGGGTTAATGAACAAAAAGTCCCAAAGATTGGTAAAATTACCATCAGATCCCAGCTGTTGAAGTTGGTACCGAAGGCAACGACTGTTGTTAATGTGCTTATTTGGGAATACCGTTTCCCCAACAGTACACTTAAGTCAAGACAAAACCATTTTGAGATCTGTAAAAAACTATCTAGAAATCAATAAAAATCATCTTGAAATCCATAAAACCATCTTGAAATCCGTAAAATACCTCGGAATCTGTAAACTCATTTCTCCCAACGGAATTCCCAGACATGCCTAATATAGCTTCCGATGTTGTTAATGATAATTGAATGACAAAATTTAAGGTCATAAGAGACCTTTTTGTGATTAATTCCCCAGTGGTTGTTATTAATAATCTCACCAGTCATCAATAACAATCAGATTAACCATCATTAACAACCCAACAAGTGCGGTTAATAACTAAACCATCTGTCCTTTACAACCTAACAGATATCACTAACACCTCACCAACTATCACTAACATTATACTAAAACCAACCAATTGTCATGCAATTGACATTAACAACTTCGGAAGCCATATCAACAACATTCATTGCATCTATTAATAATTTTAATAGCTGGAATTTGATGGTAATTTGCCAATCTTGCTGGGACCTAACGGTAATCTGCCAATCGTTGAGATCTTTTGTTTATCAATTATGATTATTGGGACATAATGATAAATTTCCCTATTTATTTATGTGCATTGTTAAATTGTATATTAGTTTATAAGTTAGGTAAAGTAATTTTAAAAAAGATAGATATATACACTTTAAAACAATGTATTTTTTTTCCTAAGTTCAATACGATGTAATTAGATTTCTTACTAATTGACTATTACGAGCTTGTGTATAATTGCTGGTAATATAATGATTATCATTAATTACGTTGGTAATAAATATTTAATACAAAATGCAGTTAATTTTTTTAGAGAACTTAAATAAGTTAATTAATTGATATATTTATTATTTTTTAAAATGATTTTTTCAATTTATAAACTAATATACAACGAAGGTGTTTAATACAAAATACGGATGCATTTTTAAAAATAAAAAAAACTTAATTAGAGCACATATTAGAAAATATTTATACATATTATTATATTATATATTAATTCATAGGTAATGAAAATTAATTTGAAGGAAAATGAAAAATGTACTAGTCAATTAACTTCCATGATTTCTAAAAAAGTGTCTTATATTATGATTAAATATCCTATTTAATTTTTGTAATCTTTTTTAGAAATTATATGACTAGTATTTACAAGTTATTAATTATTGGAGAGGTTGAGCCAAGAAAATTCAGCCATGTTTCTCGTTTATTTATTCATGCATGGCGGATGTAATGTGCCCGTTTGGAAATGCGGTAGAGAAGTACTTTTATGTAAGTCGAGAAAAGTATGTGAATGAAATTATCTCATTTTACAAAAAAACACTATTAAATATGCGTTTGATCTTTACAAATATTGTTGTAAACAAATCCAATATATGCTACGCATTACGGTGGTTTATGAATACTTACACATGCCTTGCATATGTTTTTAGGTTTTTCTAATTTAAAATATTGATGTTTTGGGCAGTTACCCTGAGGCTACACCTACCTTTTATTTTCGCCTCTCCATCTATTTCTTTGGGATGGGACAATGACAGACAATCGCCTACTTCTACTGGGCGTGTATCCCGTGCGGGCGTGCCCAGCTACTTCTCAATTCTCTGTCGGTCAACCCCTGAATCTGTCATCATTCCACGAAAGCGTTTTCGACGAGTCCCAAAAAAGTAGAAATCACGAAGTCGAATGACATGGCAACAAAATAAAGAGCAGAACACCAACAACATCACTCTAACATTGAAATGAAACCGCAT
>JANTPZ010005547.1:0-15326 GCA_025593235.1 Vachellia pachyceras
TTAAAAAAATTCCTCTCAAGCATCCTAACGCCCTACACCTTCTGCAGTTGTTCAGCATTTCAACCCTCCCCAAACTCCAACTACATCTCCCTCACTCTTCTTCCCCCACCCTCTGCGTCAACTCTAATCCTCTCAACTTCGGCACCGTCTACAAGTGTGCTTACCGGAGCAACGCCGACGATATCTTCACTGTGAAATCCATCAACAAGCTCGTGGTAGTGAAACCCATTTTCCCACAGATTCTCCCATCTGCTTCTACTGATACTATTGGGCTTCTCAATTTCCTTTTCAAGAACAGGTGCCAGAGTCTTGACTCTCGATCTCTTCAATTCCTTGTCCCCCAATTTTTCAACTTCCAGGTCGCGCAGATCAACGAACTTAGCCACGCTCAAATTGTAATCGCACACATGTTTCTCCACGTCCTCTTCGATCCCAACGCCCACAAAAGAGCGATTTGCGTTTCAGAGGGAACTGATCAAAGATTGGGGGATGTCTGGAGATCGAAGGATTTGGAATATGAGGCATCAAGGACGGATACAGAGTTGTAATGTGACAATCGGATTCTACATATTGCTCTGGGATTCACCTACGGCTTCGTGCCCTTGGAAACTTGTTCCTCATCGTCGTCTATGGCTTCCTCATGTACAAGGCTGCTACCTATTTGTCCAATGGCAGCGAGCTGTTGCTTTAGGGTCTGCAGTAGAAGGCTCAACACCTGAAACTAATGGCAGATATTGGTGCTTGGTGCGATCAAATTTCAGGAACAGGGAGGTCTGAAAGGTCGGAGACAATGTGTCTTAATTTAAATCAGCAAAGAGAAGCGTTGTAGAGAAAAAGCGAAAAGCAAGCAGGGCGCAACTAAGGAAGACAAACGTAGGAAGGAGAAGAGAACAAGAATTCGGAGAACAGGATTTGAGTGTCGGAAAAGTGAAGAAAAGGGAGGAAGCATAATGCAGAGTTAAGGATTTGTGTAATGGGATTCGGCAACCAAAGCGAAGACTTAAATCTGTGCTTTTGAGGTCGCAGATATTGCATATGCCAGCAGCAAGGCAATACAGACATGAAAAACGAGGATGCTTCATTATTAATTATAAACCTTGTGAAATTGGCTTCACTCGTATATAAAACTACACAACTAGCTAGGACTACTCGTCCTGGTACGGATACGACCTTGTATTGCAGTCTCCATGTTCCCTGCTTGTTTAAGACGGTATGTTTTTGGCTGAAGTTACAAACAAGATCCAACGGTAACCACATTAATTTAAACAGAAAGAAGACTCTTCATACATACCTACATTATATATATACATATAATAAATTATGATTGAAAGGCTGTTTTTAGAGACTGCAATCAGTACCACTTCATACAAGCTAGCCCTTTAATATTTAACAATCAGCAATAAGGTAGTATCTTACACAAGTGATAAGAGGCACATACATATCAATAGTTATGTCAATAATCTTCACGCGGCATTAGGTTAAGAACAAATTATTTACCCTCATTTAGTGCTGCTGTACATGCATGTGATTTCACTAAAATAAATTAAAGAAGTGCCCAGAGAAAACGTTTTGAACTATAGAATATGCCCTCAGACTCCAACCATCGGGATTTTTTTTCCCTTTAAAGTGATGGTTCGTATGGATAGGCAGAGAATTTTTCTAGCCATGCCTGGTCATATCATAATTTATGAACTTAGCTTGATTCCCACAAGAAAAAAAAATGATGAGAAGCACTTGAGGTCGAAGGGAATCATAACTTTGAAGTTATAGTCCCATAGTTCATCATGTCATTTAAAAGATGTTGTAATTAACCTACTAATATTCGACTATTGATAAATAAGGAAAAGAATTAATATAATGGAGGTGACAGGGGGGTTAGTAGGGGATATATAGATTGATGGATTGAGACAAATTATGTATGTTTGGGAATTGATTTTCAATCACGTTGCACATAAGTTGAGATAAAATTCTTTTTACACGCTTACTTCAGAATCCGTAAAATCGCTCTCCCATCGATTCCCAACACACGCACATATGCCCTAAAAAGAATGGTGCTCTTCCTTTATAGATGGTGGATCATCACTTTGCCACCACCAATTTATAAGGTTCTTCCTCATCATCATGTGTCATGTGAGATTGGATATCTATACACACTTCCATTCTTCATTTCTAATCAATCCACTCACCCCTCCAAAACTTCAACTGTAAGCTGCAAAAATATTATTCCTTTTAATTCCCTAAACTCTCAATCGTTTCATGATTCTTTATAACGTGTCGTGTGTGAAATTATACATATAATGGTATTTAAAGAAAAAAATTGGATCAAAATTGATATAGTGTCTAAATAAATTATTTGAATCCTAATATGATTAAAATGCCTTTTCCCCCCAGAGCAAGCACAAATCAAGCTCTTAATTCAATGCCTTTTTCCAAAAAAATATAAATAGTTTAAATAATAATTATTTATGGTTTAAAATTTTAGTTATGTTTTTATAAAATTACAAATTAAGTTCATATACAAAATCAAGGTCCATTATTGTATACTTATCAAATACATATAAGTAATATTATTTTTATATTAAACAAATATTATAGAGTTGATATAAAATGTAAAATTCTTAGCAAGTGAGAATAATTATAACTTATGAAAACCGAGTCTTATCTTACCTTAAATATCGTGCAACACATAAAGAATTAATCATAATGGAAGCAAGTTAAAGGAAATCTTGAATATACATATATAGTTGACCGAGTATGTGTGTGTGTGTCCGTAGTGTATATACATTCATAAAGCTACAGAGTAAAATCAGATTGATTATTGAATCGATTGAGGTAATGATTAAATGCATCAATGGTTTAGCTGTGATTGACAGGAGTTCGACCTAATAATCATAATTAAAATGTTAAAAATATTCATATATACCTTGAAATGGGTAATATTTAAATAAAAATACACTAATAGTCTATAAGTAAATGAAACCTTAAATGCAACTTAATGAATGGACTTCTTTAGAACTACTGAGCAGAGCAGTTAAATAATTAGATTGGTTCACTTGGCCTGGCAGAAGATTTATGAGAATATGTCACAGAACTGGTCAAAAGAAGAAGATGATGGGAAGTGGTATGTGAATGAAGCAATGAGAGGAGAGAGAAGAGGAGAAGTGGCTTGTTAATAAAAGTTAATATGAAACAATTAATGGCGTAAACTTAGCGTCTTGATCGCCTTTCTCCTAACCACCTTCCCTTAACCTCTCCTCGGGATCTCATTCCCCCACTACCTTCCTTCTTCACTCCTTTTCATAATTAACCCCTCTTAGATCTCTATCTATTCCACACACACACTTATCAATTAATCCTCTTCTCACCACCATCGTCCTTTTTTTCATATGATCACCCACTCCAAACTCCAGGGTTGACGCCGTCTATCTGCATAGCTCTCTGTCTGACGGATTATATCAATTTTCTTCATTGTCTCATCCACTAAATAACAATTGTTCTCTCACTTACTCCACCCAACACAAAGGCAATCTATGTTGATTGGATTATTCGCTTACATGGTGTATCTACCGATATTGTGTCCGATAATCAACATCTTAGCATGCATGCATACATACATCTCATTAATCACCTCACAAAAACTAGCTTATACAATTAGTCACATTTATAATTAGCTCAGGAGGTCAACTATGGTAATCTCTTAACGCGATCAATGAGTTCGAGAGAGAGAGGGCAGTCCCATGTGAACAAGCAATGCTTGTATTACTTAATCCCCATATGCCAGCTTGTTCCCATTTGTTTTTATCTCTCTCTCTCTCTCTCTCTAAATATATATTCATTTAGTTATAAAAGCTTGTAGAGATATGAAATTCTCACCTTCAAATATCATAAGCTATATGTGTTCATTTTAATTTAGATATGCACGCATGTGAAAATAACTGCCATGGTCTTAATTAGGAGCTTCATCAATATGGAATTCTTTTCATTGACTAAATAATTATAGTGGCCTGGCCATCGATCTAGCAAGCTAGTTGTGCTAATAACCCTTGGCCTTTGAATTGACCCAAAAATAATACTATATATATGTGTGAAGATTTAATGAACAGACAGGGTCGGGACATGAAGTTGTAAACTCATAATCATTAATATTAATTAAGACATAATCTACAGTACTTATGCATACCATTTTAATATTGTTGCTGTTTTATGCCGAAATTCCCTCCCTTTGTTGCCTTAACATCTTCTTTAACCATTTTCTTATGTCCTGGGTCTTATTTTTGACTTTCTGCTACGTGCAAATAATCGTTTGCCCTTTTATGTAAATATTTTATTGTTGTCAATCTTAATTATCACTAAAACGCTGCCTAGCCAACAGTTTTATCTACACAAGCAAATAATAATTTATAATGTGTCAACTTAATTAAGCGTTTTTATTCATGTTAGTACTATTAAGGAGTATTAGTAATGACCAGATTCCTAGGGAAGACAATGTGTTCAGCAAGCATGTTCCATTCGATTAGATTAGCTCATGGAACTTAAACTCAGCTCATCATTAATTGAAGTTATGGATCTCACATTATTCAAACTCTTTCATAATTTAATTTCTACCGTTAAATAATGGATCAACGCCTAAGAGATTTAGGGTATGAACAAGCATTTCAAGTCATATTTGATTCATCAGATTAAATTAAAAATTTCAGTCTATGCAAGTTTAATTTATTTCGTTTGGATTGCCTGTAAGAGTCTATTACTCATTCTTCACTCTACAATATGACACATCAAAGATCAAAGACGAACAAAATTAAAGAAGATATTTGCAATAAATTAAATCTCTGTGATTCAAATGGTACAAACATGAATATATATCCGTCAGGCCGGTCATCCTTTTTCTAGCCTTTTGTTTTCCATGGAAGCGAAACGATTAAAGCTTGACCATTAATTCGAATAAGCAGCAAAAAAACAAAGAGTTCGGAGGAAATAAAGAGACAATAAATATTGACAAGGTAAATTTTTGTTTATCCACAAAACAAAAACCCACGTACAATTCTTTTCCAAAAGGGATGCCAAAAAGGGCAAAAAAAGAGAGTATATCATTCTTCGCTCTCCTTCAATAATTGAAACCATTTTTGGTTCCCCAAGAAAGCCAGATTCCGTCACCGGCAAACTCAAACACCCCCACCCAAAAAACACAGAAAAAAAAGGACTAATCCTCAGAGATACTCTCTAAACGAGGTCTCCATATTCCACCGTGGCCACTCCGGCGTTCCCGGCGGGAAGGTTTCTTCTCGGAGGAGGCCATGTGATCTGCAGAGAGTGCTGCGAGGTGTCTACCAGATTGAGACGATGAGAAATCAGTATGGATACTCTTCTTGCTGCTCGTTTTCTGCTTGGAGGAGGAAGTCTTCTTATTGTCGGGGACGGAGGAAGAGGGGATCAAGAAGTAGATGCTTCCTCGCTTGAGCTCGGTGTCCGGCGAGAGGACGAGGATCCGGCGAACGACTCCTTGAGAGGTGGGTTTGGTTAGGACGTGATTGGGATTGGCCTTGAGGACCTCATCAGCGGTGATGGGACCGGTGAGTTCTTCAACGAAGCCGTTGAGATGGACTATTCGGATCAAGTCAAGAGCACCACAGGGAAGAACACAAGCCAAACAACACCTTAAGCTGTTACCCATTACACTGTAAAAATAATAATGGTTCTGTGGAGAAAGTGAGGAGAAGAGAGGGAGAAGGAAGGAAGGAGATGATCTGATATCTGAGTTTGTGTGAATATTTGAACAGGAGAAGCTTTCAAGGATGAGACTTGTTTATATAGCAACAGCCCTACTCATCACACTTTAACAATGACGCTCCTGATTATTATTAGTGGATTTGAATTGACCTTGCTGCCCTCTCCCATTGTCACATTGAGTGCTTTTCAATTCTTTCACATTACGATGGGATTTCGATTTTTTTATAGCAATTCCTATTTCTCCTTCTTTTATTATTTTTTTATTGACCCTAGTCGTTTCTCAAATATGATTGGTATATACGTATAGTAATTAGTAGTTGATGAAGAATTTACCAAAATGATTTTATGTGATCAATTTCACACTTTTTCATGGTAATCAAACCGGACTGAAAACCGACGAACTGACCTCCAATCCAGTCATCTTTGTGCTGACCCTGGGTTGGGGTCAAACCGGTCAACTCCACGCCAGTTGGGTGGGTTGACCCGTCACTTTGTTTCTTTTCTTTTTTTTACAAAAATTTTTAGGATGAAAGTGAAGTTGTTGGATTAGAGTGAGATATGAACAATGGAATCTAAGAAGTATAAATCACAGCTTGAGGGATCCATGATTTTCCTTATCAGTGAAAGGCATATATATGTCAGAGAAAAAATAGGGGGTGCTAAGATAATTGAAAATATTATAGTCAATTATCGTGTAAGTCAAAGAATAAATCTATAGCCTAGAAGAATACAAGCTAGTATTTTTCCCTCATAAGCTTCTTCTATATATACTATCATTTTGTTACATATTAATTGCTATGGTCCCTTTTATAGAATAGATGGAGGAGAACATGCTGGTGTTTGGAGGGAAGAACAAAATGTCCCATTACCATATATATATTTTGATATTTTATTGGGATGAATATTTTAAAACTTAAATAATGATCGATAATAGATAAGCTATAAATATATGATTGATTTAGTCATTATTATTTTGTTAATAATGGAATTTACTACTTATTTTTAAAATTTTTAATTTTGGATAATTTGATTGTGTCAATGTGTGATGAGATTTATTTTTTCATTTTTCCATTCCTCACCAGTCTGACCCCCGGTTTGATTCCAATATAACCCATTGACCCTTAACCCATTGTCTTATCAGATCAGCCACCTGTTTGAGTTTGATAACCTTACACTTTTCTTTTTATTTTTGCTTTTGCAAAATAGAAAATTGAGTTGATCGGAACACGTTTAAATTGAATTTTATATGTAACATACAATTTTATACTTTGGATGAGGTAATCTGGGGACTCACCCAAGGTGGTGGGCCATATTGCTTCTTAAAAACTAGTGTGACTGCTATATAAGCTCAATTATGGGTGTGAGTATTTTTTTAAAAAAAAAAAAGTGGTTACATTTATTTTATGAAAATATCTAAATAAGCAAAAATGCTACAAATAATACAAGGGACTTTCTTTTTTTTCCCACGATAAATATAATGGATTTAGATGGATCCTTTTGCACGTAAGGAATCTAAGTGGAGTTTGTATTGATAACTCCTCTGTTCTAAGTTCTAACAAGAGAGCATATAATATATGTACAGTAAACAAAAGGCTAAAGTATACTTTTAATCCTTTATGTTTGCATCAAGTTTCACTTTAGTCCTTTAAGTTTAAAAAGTGCACTTTCAATCTCTCAAACTTAACACCGTTAATCTCTCTTAACGGAAATTGCTGATTTATCAAACTTAACGTCATTATTTTAAATCTTTTTTTATTTTAGCCAATTTAAAATATCAAATTTATTATATTATTAAATTAAAATTAAAGTGTGAGTATGTTTTGTTAACGTTTTATTGCACAGTCATCAACTAAATTTGATGAGTCAGCAATTTCCGTTAAGAGAGACTAACGGTTTTAAGTTTGAGGGACTGAAAGTACATTTTTTAAACTTAAAGAATTAAAATGAAACCTGACACAAATATGAAAGACTAAAAGTATACTTTATTCTAAACAAAATTACTCTGATTAAAAAAGTGAAGAAACAAATCACGCGTTCCGATGAACTGAGAACTCAATTGATTGTTAATTAAGATCAATAAATAAATGTTAGATATCCAGAAGTTGCCAATGAAAGTAAATATTGGCGTCTGAGCAAGAAGCACATTCAGGATTCTTTCATATGATAAAACGGAAAAATGAGGGAAATGAAAAAAATGATAGGGTCTAATTGATTAATTATCTAATCAAAACCCCTTCAAAATTAATCTTATGCACCGCAATAAATAAAGACAAACTATAAGACGTAAAAACAATCTGAAAATACGCGTTTAAATGTGTCGTGAAGTAGGGCACAATTTATAAATTGCTCATAGCGATGGAGTAATGAGCATTAATTACCATATAAAATAAATATCAAATGTGTATAAGCGCAATTATCGTACAATGTACAATAAATGAGAGCCGAAGGGCTTGTTTAGAATAAAGTTTTCAAAAGCTAAACGCACGTTCAACAGTGTTTTTCCATAGAATGAGATAATCTCCTCCACATATTTACCACGGCTTGCGTAAAAGTACTTCTCTACCGTGTTCCCAAATGGATTCGAAAAGTAAATAAAAGTTTGGTATGTTTAGTTTTCAATCACATGGAACAACTGCAATAAGTTCCGGGATTTTTATTTTGAATTTTTGAAGTTAAGATTATTTAAAGATATCATTATGAGAACATACCATACTTGTAATTTTTACAACTTGACGCAATCTTCTGTTTCTTCCTTAAGATTTTACAGTTTAAATATCTTTAAATGTAATCCTTTCAATTATAATTTTCTCTCTTGTGTATGAGTATGGTATAATTTTATTTGATCAAATTTAATTAATATACATATTCATTGATAATGCGAATTAAATTCAATATAAGCTGCAAATTTTTTAATTAAAATTTCAAAGTTTTAAAGACTGAATTAAAATTACAATGGAATTTTAAAATTTTACATATAATTTTCTCTCAAATCAGTGATTTATTCTAATGGTATTTGGTGGAAAAGATGTCTCATTGGACCAGTCTGGCCAGGCACTAAACGTAATTATTGATAACTATATATAGCTATTCGCTGTAGCCATGAAATATAGATTTTTTGTAGAAAATAAGCGATCGAGATTCGAGAACGATTTTTTTAGGATAAATGTGGACCTTTTTTTTTGTCAAAAAATGTGGACCTATAATTAGGCTAATGGTTTCTTATAATTAGAGGAAATGGGCGCTACGTTGATGTGATATGCCATTCTAGCCCTGACCCGTTAGGAAAATGGATACAGATTCCGATGCAGTTTATGTGAGAGGAAAAGTACCTCGGTAAGCGCACCCGTTGTGCAAACGGAGCCAATTTGGGAAGTCCGTTGAGAGAAATGGGTTTACAGATTTCGAGGTATTTTACGGATTTCTAGATGATTTTAAATGAATTTCGAGATGATTTTTACAGATTTCAAGATAGTTTTATCTCGGCTTACGTGCACCGTTTGGGAAACGGTGTTCCCAAACAAGCACATTAAATTATGTGATGGAAATATTATCCATGATACACCAATTGGTTCCTGGCTCAATGGTGATTGTGAGTGAGCTTAGTAGGGTGAACTACAGTTTGATCCCCCGCAGAATCAATTGGGAGTGGATTGGAACCTAACTACCCAGAACTGTTTCCCCAAATCCAAATTAGTCGGCCTGACGGGTCGGATACTGGACGGGGTAAAAAACCTATCTTCACCCAAAAAAAAATATTATCTATATATTATGAGTTCAGGTACTCTGGCATAACTTGCTCAATATTTCCACCTATTCATTTAATATGTTATGCCTTATATGTGGTATGAGTTATTTTATTAATTGCTTGATTTGTAGTACGTATGTATAATAAATTGTTTGCAGCTGTTTATTTAATGTATGCCAAGCCTTACGTACGTACGTATCCCTAGCTTAGCTTAATTAAAAGAACGACGGTGTATAATAAGCTCAGATTCAATTATCATACAACCTAATCATAGATCAAGTATTTGTATCTATTATTAAGGTTATGATGCCTTGTATCATATCATCATCCAAGTATATAGACTTGCGTTATCTCTATAATTTTTTTTAAAGAAAAAACTTCCCTAAATTATATATATTTCGTTCTTGAGTCCAGGGCATTCAAAATATACAATATATATATTAAATGATATATATAGTAAATAATTGGTTAATATTTAATTTAAGGTATTATATATGTACATATATTTGTAGGTACGTATGTTAACACTTAACAGGGTGGTTTGTCAGGTAGTGTGAATTATATTGTGGTGCCAGTGGAATGAGGAGAGGAAGCTTCGGAGCTTTGAGGTTTCCGGCACCGACCATCATGGCATCAACGTTCGTGTCGTTAACGACGGTGGTGGTTAAGGGGACGCACGGGGCCAAGTCCCATTTACAAGATTCCCCACCCAATTGTAATTATAATTATAATGCCCATTTATTATTCAATTTCGCATTAATTAATAGAGAGAAGGGTTTGAGGGTCATATATATACTATTAATCCATTATTGAACAACGTGACCTTACTCTGTCTTTACACTAAAGCCAAGGTGTAAACCCCCCCTCTTAATTATAGTTGTTCCTTTCTATTCTAATCCTCCTCAACTAAGTACATCATAATCGCTCTTATTTAACAGTATCAATCATGGCTAATCATCATCATCTCTCTCTCTCTACACTTTGAGTATTTGGATTAAACTCTCTCCACTTAATTATAGCTTATTTCTCTATGAACCATTTTCACCCAACAAGGGTACGTTTTTCCTATCATATGCACGTACATCAGTAAGATTCTCTGGATCACATTGAGTTTTATACACTGATTATAACTATACCAATCTTCTTGCATTATATATATATATATATATATAATATCACCATCAACTTAACATTCACATGACCACCAAAATCCGTAGGTTGTTTGATATACACGTCAATCAAGTGCATGTTCTTTTACTGATGAATTTCTGGATCCCTAGAAAACCAGTATCTCAAGGAACAGGAAGAAGAGAGAACAATAATAATATATATAGTACTCCTTTATGCATAGTAATATCTGGCATACATATATACATAAATAGCTGGCAATGTTGGCTAAAGCATGAAGGGCACTTTAATATAATGCTATATATATGGCCAAATGGCAACAAGAGCCAAATCCATATTCGCACTAGCTTTACCTGTTAATTATAACGAGGTTCAATGAATGTATACAAAGAGTGACAAAATACCAAAGTTGACGCCGTGTGACCTTAAAAGACAAGACATTGAAGTCCTTGGCTTGGCTACACACTTGATCGATTCAAAATACAGTTGCTACTGTTACTGACCATTCCTGCATGAACGTGGGTAACTGCATTATTTTTTAACAAAATTGCGCATATACCAAACTTAGGAGATGTAGTGGTTAGAGTACTTAGTAGTAAATTCGAGTTCATTGTTAATTAATTTTCAGAATCAGAACTTGGGGACGATGAGATTACAGCGGATAAACTATGAAAATGACAATCTCTTTGTTCGCAAGCATGTTCTATTTCCCGTCTCCCGAAAGATCCTGCGTCTGTTTTTTTGTGATGAATTCATTGTATTAAGTAAAAGTAATGTATTTTACATATTTTTGCCAACAATGGCAATAACTCTGCATGATCGGCATAGGAACTTACAAAAGGAAGTAGTTAACAAGCTTCCTTGTTACCATATTAGTTTGAAGATTATTTTGATTCATCAATTATTTTAATTTGTAAATATCACAAAATCAATTTTATAACAAATTTTTTAAGAAAAAGAAAACTCTTTTAGTGCATATTTGAAAGTGAAAGCACACTGATATAATTATTACGTGACATATTAAATAAATACATGATGATGACATGTTACAATATGTTGATTGGTGTCAATATTTAAAGTATTTTATATTTTTATTTTAAAAAATACATATATATATATATACATGTTACATGTTACATGATATCTTAAATCTTTCTCATTTCTCAACTAGAGAATTTACTAGTGTTAAAATTAATTAACATCAAGTCAAGTAAAATCATTTCGAGTAGGAAGTTAAAATTGAAACACGTGCACAGTTATTTAACATTCATCATATGTATTTCCATTTTTTTGTTGCAGTTTTTTAAACACATTTTGATGCATCAGTATTTCCACCACACAATGATTATTGACTGCGTTATTTTTATGTAGAACTTTCCTCTTAATCTGACCGATTAAACTAAAATTTATACACATGGAACAATGAATTAAAGTAGACTTTTTAAAAGAACTAAGACATATGAAAAACATAGAGTACAGAAGAAAAGCAGCGTATATAATTCAATATCGATGACCCAAGACACATAAAGCACTTTCATCCACAACTTTTTTGGTGAGATGGTTTTGTAAAAGATCAATTAATAATTGACAAGTGCGTATATTAATGCAATATAGGAAGCAGAAGTTACATGGATGATATAAACAAGCACATCAAATTATAAAGTGGGAGTGGACCCATAAATGCAAATTGATGAAATTAGGATAACTAGGCAATAAGAACAAGCAATGCAAGATTTCCGGCACCCATCTCAATCATGAAAATAGTTGGCTAGATTATTAGGGCTTCACCTTATGGTTATTTTTTCTCAGGGGCCCACGCTTTGCTGAAAATTTTGTGTTCCCCAATATATTTATATGGTTTTTTGCGTTATGATTTTCTTATCTGATATCATACTGCACACGCACAAGGGAAAATAATGTATATGTAGCTTGATAGATTTTGCAGACTCAGCTTCTATTTTGTGGTATATGGAACCTGCCTTTTCTTCCATCAAGCTGATGTGTCTTGTACCTATCCTCAATATCCAAACATACTTGGTTGGAGACTAGCTAGATCATCGTTGCATGTGTTGAAATTTTGAAATTGACCTTTGATAGTTTTGTTTTGCATGAGTATATCTTCTTTTATGTACTGGAAGGTTTATGCAAGTTAGGTATTAGGATCTTAACACGGTTAAAGCATGCTTGTCTAGACTCAAAAGCGCTTATAGAGGTATTTACATATTGCTACCGATAAGTCCTTTATTTGAGCAGTCATATTTGAACACCATCACAACCCCATATACTATGCGCCAGATCATTTTTAAACCTTTGTTGGTGTATGTGTATCTATCAATGCAATGAAAGGTTAAGATAGGAATTTGCTTATAGATTAGATATATGCATGAACTATGAAGGCATGAAGTGATTATATTGAATGACGTTAATTTTCTGCAGATACATATTACAGCGACCAGATCAATACGGATATATCTGAATCAAATGTGGTGTGTGTGATTCCAATATTTGAAAATTAAAAAAAAATAGATTCAAGGAAAGCAACACATGCATGCATATTCGTTTAACTATATGGACTGTTCTACTGCACAAAAACTATATACATGTATGGAAAGGAAAAGGGTAAAGGGGCAAGACAGGCGGCTAGCTGGAAAGCGATGGAGTAGAAATTGCAATTTAAATGTTGTGCTCGGTACCTGAAACCTAAACCAACCACCTAACACTCAAGAAATAAAAAGGCACATACATAGAATCATGTTTCGAGTGGACATAATATCAGACAGAGATCCTATGTGTGTATAATAATTAGATTAAAAAGATTAATCGGCACACTTCTGAAAGCACAGAGATATACAAATATATATATATATATATGAATGTTCAACTTTTTGCCACATTGTTAATTTATTTGATGAGTGGAGTACACACAAACACACACATCAGTAGACAGTAGTTGGTCAGACGATCGTATTTCCTTCTCTTTCTGATTATTTTATAGCAGATAGATGTTTAATTAAGACATTGAATAGCGTCTTGAAGTCATTTTGATTAGTGGTATTGAGTAAAGGAAACTAATAAGTATTTCTTTCCAAAGATCTGCAAATTTATGAAACATCCTTAGCTTGTACATGGCAGATGGCCACGCAAACTTCATCAGATTTAGATGATCATACCAATTATGTAAGGATTAAAATCCGATTGTGCCCCTGAACTCTTTTTTTTTTCCCAAGACATAATGGGCACCCTAGGGCGCAATATCACTTCCCATGCATGTCCTTTCGAAGAAAAAAATTACATAAAACGCATCAAGAAGTTACAAGTAGAAGTACCTCAGAAGAAAATCAATATCAATTGAAGTCCTAAAAGTATAAATATAAAATGTCTACAGACTAATGGCCAACTAACTGTCAAGATAACATACATTTATGAAGAGGCAGTATTGTACTTTTTTAATATTTATCGCGTCTCCCTTGACTTTTATAGTGCCTACTACTTTATGATGATGATCATCATCATAATGGACAAGTAGTAAATGATGTGTTTAATGGGTTTTGGAGAAATAACTAGACACAGAACATGTCAGCCTCATAAAGGCCCTCAAAGTACACACGACATACATGCAAAGGGGTAGAGACGCCATCTTTATTAATGGCTAGCCCAATTACTCCGCAACACCCCGTTCCTATTTTGCCAATCCATATGTCAATTCCATTACTGCATTTTGAGCCCTTTTTAGCTTTGGGATTTTTGACTTGCATCTTCTTCTTTTTAATCGTTTCATTTATCACATTACATATGCAACAAAATCATAAAAAGATATGAACGGGGTTGATCTAGTAGAGATATTAGTCCATCATACCATAATGACTCAATGTTTAAATTCTTATTGGAAGATATGTTAGTATTAGATAGTATCTCATACAGAATTATCTTCCATTAGAGGATACTTATGATTTAGTGAATGATAAAATGATCAACATAAACTACCAACTGATTTTAGATTAGGAGTTTGTTTGAAAGTTCGGTGAAGAATAACTTTTACGTAGTTCAAGATAAAATCTAGATTTTGAAAATGTGATTGTGTTTGAAAAGTTAGGATGATAATACCTTTTACGAATTCTGAGGCAAAAAACTAAGTAGGAAAGAGAAAAAGATGAAAGAAAATTTATCATGGGATATAGTGTAATTTTATAAAAAAAATTGTTTTTTCAAAATCTATATTTCAAACCTATGTTTTATTACAAAACCTAGGTTTTGAAAAAATATGAGTACTTGAACAAAAATCTAAATTTTATCACAAAATCTAAATTTTGAAACAGACTTCCAAACGAGTCTAAGAAACAAATTAGGGGCCGATAAATCAGTGTTATCCACTTGTCTTCTACGGTAACAAAGGTTTAAAAAACTTTAACGCTATCACTAGCCAACTCCTAACCATTGAAATTTTTCATTGCTCCCTCTTATCAGTCAATTGTAGCTAATTTCACATGTATCAATAAAAACAATTATAAACATTAAATTTGTTATAAAATGTGAAAGATTTCCACTATACCCATATTAACTATATTAAATTTCAGCATTATATTAATTTTTACATTTCTCTCACTACCTATATTAAATATGAACATATAAAAAAATATTTAATACTTGTTAAAACTAGCTAGCTAGTGCACTGTAAAAAAGAAAGACTATAATACAGGACAAGATGGAGTGTTATATATATAACGAG
>JANTPZ010005548.1:0-14194 GCA_025593235.1 Vachellia pachyceras
CCTCCTCATACTCCTCCTCATCGGGATCCATTCCTCGGTGACGCATGACGAAGTCGAATTCGTCTCACAGACCTTCTATGCCGGTGCACAAACCATTAGATTCTGCGATTTTAACAAGTTGTTGAATATCACAAACCCTAGGCTGAATGGAAATGAGAATGTGTTGAATTGAGATGGTGCGACAAGCGACGGGGGAATAAAGTTCATTTTCCGAAAAATATATATTAGTTACATGAGATGAACTCTGTCTACATGTGTTTGAAAATTCTTTTAAAATAAAATAATTTACAGATTTTAAAGTATTTTATTAATTTTAAAATAATTTTACAGATTTTAAAATTATTTTTATAGATTTTGAGATAATTTTATCTTGACTTGTCTATAAAATTTTCAATTGAGATAAAAGCTACTTTTTTTTAATATAATATACACTCAACAAAGATTTATGTGAGCTATTTCTTATACGGTTGTGCATGAACGTATGTATTTTTACATGTTGAGGTTTGTTTAGTATCATGTCCGAGTTTTATTATGGACAGATATTTTTGTAATTATATAATTATATATACATGTATTTGCAGTGTAATTTCATACTCTGGATTCCAAATGGTATTTGCCTCGCTGATATTTTTACGGTGGATTGAATTCGAAAAGGATCTCGTCCCATTGAGATTGGACGGGAATGAGATATCCTATTGAAATGTTTGTGCGTGTGACTCTAGCTTTTAATTTTTGAAGAGGGAGGAGAAAACTGAATTATTAAAAAATAACTTGCCTGCCGAGCGGGTCAAACGTAAAAGGAAGCACGTGAAATGAGTTTTATTTTGATTTACATAAAAATCATTTTAAATAGACTTACGTAATGGAGACAACGGCAAAAAAAAAAGAACATATTTGAAGAAGCTTGGATTGAGGGGTATTTGAGAGCTCATTTTCTTTAACGGTGTACGTAAATCAAGATAAAATCATTTCGAAATCTGTAAAATTTATTTCGAAATCTGTAGAATCATCTCGAAATCTATAAAATCACCTTATAAGCTATAACTCTTTTCTTTCAACGGAGTTCCATGTGTTTGAAACAGTAGCAGATTATGTCAGTAGCCATCTTCTCCTCGTCCCTCAATCTTTATATCGTAGGCGTCCAATTTATTTGAGCACTCGCAGGGTGATGCATCGTTAAGGTTTTAAAATCACAGATTGTGCCAAATATGTATTGGGTCCGTTTGGCAAACTGTCATAAGCCACTTATAAGTGCTTATTCATATAAGCCGAGGTAAATATGTAGATGAGATTATCTCGTTTTACGGAAAAGCACTGTTGAACGTGCTTATGAAAATAAGTCACCGCTTGCCAAACATGACCATTGTCTTCACGCATCACTTTTCTGTCAGATACCAATCCTTGACCTTCAACGTCCCAAACATGGAGATCCAACTAATGACGAAGACGACGAATATAAAAAAATACCTCGCCATTCCTACTGTACAGAACAGGAGAAAATTCCTTTCACTTGAAAAACGAAGCCTCTGAGGAAACTTGATGAAAATCCCACTTTAAAACTCGAGAATATCACTGATGGAGAGTCATACTGTAGAAAAATCTCAATCCCAAGTAGCATGCAGTAATCAAACTTGTTCTCAATTGACTTCAACAGGTAATGATCGGCGCCAATGGGTTCTCACGGGGCTCAGGCGAAGCCCCAGCAACCACAAGCACCCTGAGTTTATTACGTCTGATAGAATTTGGATAATGATCCCCTGTTAGAGTTCTCATGTTGAAGTTTTGCTCAGGAGTGCTGAACTTGCCGTAGCTAATGGTGTCGCTTAGACAGGGATGGTGAGAGAACAGGTACAAGAATGTAACGATTCTCTTGGATTTGACGATTCAAACGTGATTTTAAAACCTTAATGACATGTCACTGTGTGAGCCTCGGATGAATCAAACAGTTAGTATATAAAGATTATGAGGGATGAGGAGAAAGTTGCCATTGAGAAAAAAGGGCCCGTTTAAAACAGTGTCAGATATCAAATAGATACACCCCTTTCAATGAAATATGAACACCTGTCACAGTATTTTCTAAAAGATTTTTGTTTTTAACACAAATATATCTCACCAAAATCGGTACCGTTTAAATATCTTATCCATCTAGTGGGTTAAAAGAAAAGGTCAATATTGTTGTTACAGCCCTAGAAGAGCATGTTTATATAAATTTAGATAAAACTCAACTTCCATACTTTTTCTATAAATCATAAATGATGATAAAAAAGAAATGGTTCCTACACACGCCCCTTAATTCACAGTGAGCAATTATTCATGTTAAGCCATAAGGCGAGGGCTCACTTGTTAGCCCATCTTAAATAAGCCGAGCTGAAAATAAGCCGCAGATGAAAACATTCAGGCTCTGAATCACTCTTTCTTCACCACGGCCCAATCTAAGGTCTTTTAGCCCATATGGAATGTCCTCTGCTCCGCCATAGGCACGTCAGAATGATCAAAAGGTGCATTTTTGCCCTGCAGGCCTTGTCGGAATGAGGTGCAGCTTCCCTGTTTCTGCAGCGCGCTAAAAATCCATAGCAGCATCATCCATTGCTTCAGATATCAGAAATGGCAAGTGGTAGTAACAAATTGAGGCCCCTAGCACCTCAGCACCACCAGTTTATCTGCACTCGAACGCATCAGATTGGAGCTTTATTCCTCATCGTTGCTACCTTCTCCTTCACCAGGATCTTGGATCATTCCTTCGTTCCATGTAGCCCCTCCGCTGATCAAGTGTGGACGTCGCTTGACCTAGTGCACGGTGCACCCTACCCTTGGCCGCAGAGAGGGTATGGATCTCAGCTTTCTCTTAAGATCTACGTTTACGATGCGGAGGAGATCGACGGTCTGAAGTTCTTGATGTATGGAAGGGAAGGCAAAATCACCGAGAATGCCTGTTTGAAAGGCCAATGGGGGACTCAGGTTATTCCTTGTTTCTTTAATTAGGCAACTGTATTTTCGCAAATTAGATTCTGTCAAATCTTCGTGTTGCAAATGTTGTTTGTTTAAGTGGGGCTCGGCGTTTAGGATCGAAGGTGTGCTCATACTTCAACTGCTCTGACATTGCTAGTTATTTGAGCTCCGTATACTCTGGAAAACAGAATGCCCTAAAGTGTGCGTACTGTGAATCATTGATCATGGAATATTTGGGTCTATGGAATAGCAGCCATAACGCAACTTGCGATTGATTCAACTGCCTTAAACCATAGATCCTCGTAGCGCGCATATTAATAAACACAAAGTTTACTGAGATTCTATCTTAATTGAAAGTTGAGGATCGCATGCCAGCTGATTATATTAATAAATACCAAGTTTACGGTGTCATTGCATGTTTCATGCTGTTGGAGAACTCCATTGTCATATATTCTTTGCCTTAAAATTTTTAGCAAATTTCCATTTTGCTCTGTTTAACGTGCGTATTGATTGAATCCGTGAGTACTCTAATGGCTATATTGACTGCAGGTCAAAATACACAAGTTTTTCCAACAATCAAGATATCGAACAGAGAAGAAGGAGGAAGCAGATTTATTCTTTGTCCCATCTTATGTTAAATGTGTTCGAATGATGGGTGGTCTGAATGATAAAGAAATTAACCAGACCTATGTCAAAGTAATTATTCATTTCCTTGTTTGAAGTAGTATGTGCTGTTGTCTATATGCATAACGGCTGATAGTGGAAAAGACTAAGGCGAACTCTTTTTTTACCTCAGGTTTTAAGCCAAATGCCATATTTTCGGTTATCCGGAGGTCAGAACCACATATTTGTGTTTGCCAGGTAATCATTAGATAATTATACATCAATCATGTTAAGTGATGTGTATGAAATGTTTACTTGTTATGTTAGAAAAAGTATTCCCTCCGGACCCATTTATAAGAGACAAATCAGAGCCTTTGTTTGGCCCTCATTATAAGAAACAACCAACTTTTGTCCCCTTTATTCATTAAAATTTTTCAACCAAACCATCATTATATGCTGAGGAATGTTAATAAGGGCATTTTGGGAAAGAAAATTAAATTTCCAACATATTCATTGCTTTTAACTGTTTTCCTTGGTCTATGTAAAACAGTTATCTGTTCCCTATAAATGGGCTCGGAGAGAGTATTGTTTAGGAGAATTTGAAGCTGCAAATGCTTGAACAAGTGTGGAATCAGGTAGCTATTATATGCCTGGCGCTTTGATAAACTAGAAAAGATTAACTTTGAAATAATTTTTTTCAGTGGTTTTTTGGCAGAGGAAAATTTTGGTTTTCCAATAGGCTTGAAGAATTCCTAGTAATCAAAGCATCTTAAATAGTCCACCAGCCAGTTGTGGAAAATGTTCTGCAATCTATGGTGACAGAGTCATCTGGTTGCAAATTTGTATATTAGGGATTTAAACATACCCTATGACAATAAGCTTAAATAATTTGTTTCTGATGAGTTCTCTTTTCAAGCAGTGTTTGGTTCCACATTGCTTTCCTTGTAGCTAACACATGATTCGAATTTTCTGATTTGCAGTGGCGCAGGAGCTCATTTGTTCAAATCTTGGGCAACATATATAAATCGCTCCATTATTCTTACTCCTGAGGTGCACTTAGTGCTTGTCATGAAGCTTATAAATTTTACTTGGCGTACTTTAATTACTTAAATTAGCATATAAGGATCAAACTGTATATTCTGTTCAAGTTTTGTCTTTGACTTTGACAAACTGGAAGATGAATTTTTTCTTATGGCGAACAAGATAAGGAATACATAGATATAACTACACACGCAATAATTGGGCAGAATATGGTGTGAAATATGATTGCAGGAATATGTCAAAAGAGTCATTGACAATAACCAAAATTATTTATTTAGTATTTTTTTGTGCTTATTGTGAAACTATCAGAAAAGGGGTTTAAACTTATATGAAGTATTAAACATGCATGCCGTTAAATTTATTCTTTTTAAAGTGGTTCTTCTCAAATAAAGTTTGTGGAAAATATGTTAAGGTTCTCAGTTTCTGAGAACCTGCCTGCCTTTCATTAATTGAATTTTCCTTATTTGTGATTATTGTCTTGAAACAAACCAGAAATTTTGGCTATACTTTATGATGCTATTCTTTGTTGCTGGTGGTAAATTCGTGAAGGTTAGTTTTTGAGGCGATTAAGAAGCAAGTGGACAATTAGATCTTCTTTAGTAGGCATGCTGCTAGGCCATAATTATTAGGGATCAAACATATTAATTAGGGTTTTGCTAGGTGATTGCAGGGATCCTAAAAATTAATTCATAATCCCATCCCGTTTCTTTTTACCATTCTAAAATTATAATTCTCATATTTGTATACATCATCTCTCCGTCCGTAGAGGCCTAAACTTCTGGCCAGTAACCATGATCATTATATGGAGCTACGTTTACGTTTTTTACTGCCACTTTGCAAATGCATCTACATGTCTAAATGTCAATCTAAATATACCTAAAAAAATAATATGATTACATTTGGAGGTTAATTGTCTTGGTGCAAAAATCAAAATTAAACAGATGCATGAAGTCCATGTGATTTTAACCATAAGTTTGTTGTTGGACATTGCAACATAGGGTGATCGGACTGATAAGAGAGATACAAGTGCCTTTAATACATGGAAAGACATCATTATTCCTGGTAATATTGATGATGGTATGACTAAAGCTGGCGCTCCAGTGGTCCAGCCACTGCCTCTGTCAAAGAGGAAGCACTTGGCAAACTATTTGGGACGTGCACAAGGAAAAGTTGGTCGTCTTCAGCTGATACAGCTCGCGAAACAATTTCCTGACAAGGTACGCCATTTTCTATCACTTGGTAATTCTTGCCAAACTCATCTGAACAGTGGGCTGGTTTTGAGTATTGTGTCTCATTCAATATGGAATTTTATTGATTTGCAAAATTTACCTACATTTAGTAAATGATGTGCTAAGACCATGTGGTGGGAGAAATGCCAACTGCCATTTACATGGATACAAGCACATCAATTGTTAATGTTCATTAGGTGCCACAATGTGATTGGATTTCTGCATGTTGTCTTTTGAGCAATCTCGAACTAAATTCCTTTTTTGTGGGTAAGTTAGCTGTTGGTTCCACTTAAATGCACTCAGAACACCTGATGAACTTTTGTCTCTCACCTCTCTTTGCACTGCTATTTTTTTGTGAAACGTGCTACTTCAGCTAGGTTAAGTCTGCATGGTCATACTACTATGCAGCATGTATGATGTATTGATGGAATGAACAGTTGGAATGTCCAGATTTGAAATTCAGTGGATCCGACAAACTAGGGAGGAAACAATATTTTGAACACTTGCGAGATGCAAAGTTCTGCCTTGCTCCACGGGGGGAGTCATCTTGGACCCTTCGCTTTTATGAGTCTTTTTTTGTGGTCTGTTTTTCTCTCCCTCTGTGTTTGTGAATCCGTGGACTTTGCTCTTTTTGTCCCCGCTGAAAGAAATGAAAATAGTGATATTTTAGTTAACAGGAATGTGTTCCAGTTATATTATCCGATCAAGTGGAACTGCCTTTCCAGAATGTCATTGATTACAGTCAGATATCAATAAAATGGCCTTCCAGCCGAATAGGTTCGGAGCTATTGCAGTACTTGGAATCAATACCAGGTCAAAAATACTATCTGACATTTGCCTCTCGATTTACGTACCGTTTCGTTTCAGCTATGTAACTTGCAACCCGTTTTTCAGATGAAGATGTGGAAGCAATAATAGCTCGAGGAAGACAAGTAAGGTGCTTATGGGTGTATGCTTCAGATTCGGCTCCCTGCTCAGCAATGCGCGGAATAATGTGGGAACTGCAGAGAAAAGTGAGGCAATTTCATCAGTCAGCTGAAACGTTCTGGTTGCACAATGGATCCATTGTAAATAGGAACTTGGTTGAATTTTCCAATTGGGATCTCCCCGTCCCTTTGCCTTGATTAGCCGGGAGAAACCTTACGCTTACATTTTCTATATTCTGAAGCATTCAAAACTTATTTTGTTTTTACGAGTTATAGTTGAATGAATTGTTCGTAATGTATAATCTGCCCTCTGATTGCTTCGTTTTCCTAAAAAAAATGTTTAAATAGACTTCTGGTCCCTTCAAATTTTGTTTGGTATTAAATTAATTACAATAACGTTCACAATTATTTGACTGATGCGGCAAGAGTTGTAATTATACAAAAAAATTATTTGGAGTAAGGAATTTTTTTGTAAGAGGTAAGAAAATTTAAGAGGTAATTTTCTCAAATTGTATTTAATATTTATAAATATGATTTCTAAATTGTTAATATAAATTATTAAACTCAATCGGTAAACTTATTTAAAGAGGTAATTTTCTCAAATTGTATTTAATATTTATAAATATGATTTCTAAATTGTAAATATAAATTATTAAACTCAATCGGTAAACTTATGTTATAAATATGAATGTTTAATTTGTAAATATTAATTTTTTTACTTATTTTATTTGATAATTTTATCAGGGATCTGTGAATTATTTTTCTTGTAAGAAAAGTGGCTGCAAAAATTTCGTTTTTTATATCAATATAAACTTGGGTTGATTTATTTTCATCCCTTCGTCGCCGTCGTGGACTCGTGGTCTTTGTTCCTCAATTTTCGTGGCCTTTTTAATTGTGGTGCTAAAAAAAAAAAAATCAAAGGGCAACACCACGTGTCAGCCAAGCGGAACTTGTCAGCAGAAAAAGCGAACAAGGAATCGAGCTTCCCAAGCCCAAGAGGAGCATGTCCACAAAATTTCTAGCCTCGAGGATCTCGGCTTCTACATCATTCTTCCTCTGCTGATAGTTATGCTGGTTCTCCTGCATCCTTAATCTCTACTCATCCAACTCATCGCGGACATGGCAACAGCTTTGTTCATAAACTGTGGTTTTTCTTGGAGCAATTCAAAGCATATGCTAACCCCTTCTTCTTCACATTCAATGTGTTGCTCTTCATCACAAAGTGAAGCGCTGAGAACAAGAGTTGCCTCGGGTTCGAAAGGAGCTGACTTTGTTAACGGAGAAGGCGAGAAGCATTCAACTTTACCGTTGAACAGAAGAGCAATTTTGGCTTCTGCGGTTTCCGTACTGGGTTTCCAGAAAGATAGCTTAGCGGCGGTGAAACAAGGTCTGCTAGCAGGAAGGATCCCTGGTCTATCCGAACCTGATGAACAAGGTTTTTACCTTTTTCCTTTTCCTTTACTATTTAGTCCCTTGTTATTGAGTATTGACACAAGACAGAAGTCGGAAACAGTGTTTATTTGAAATTGAAGGGGTACAAAGTAGCCATTGTATCAATTATTTTCTGCAGTTCATGATAAATAGAGAAACGGATTTTTTTTAATTGGTCAAATAGAGAAATGAATCTATAGCATCACATTAGCAAGAACAAAAACAAAAAATTAATCCAAATTTTCAAATGGAACCCATGATGGAAGGAAGCTCTTGAATGATTAAAGCTTTGAGTTTGGCCTTGTAGGCAATGGTTTTCCAAATTTCTTGATCCAAGCTGTGTTTTTCATATGTTTTACGGCTCCAGCGTCAGTTGCCTTACATTATTATTATAGCTTTTAAGTGAAAGTGACATACTGTAAGCAAGTATTTGATCAGACAGGTTGGAGGACATATCGCAGGCCAGATGAAAAGTCTGGAGGACATGGAGTTGGATGGAGTCCTATTATCCCTTACACGTTCTCAGTGCCTCTAGAGTGGGAAGAGGTGATCACTAATAATCTCTGGCATTTAATGTTGGGAATGTGCACTGTAATTGTATCCTGTCTGAGATGATCCTTAGCCTTTAAAAATCCAATTTGGTGACAAGAAGAAAATAGATTCCACTTATATGGATCCATATGCGCAAATTACAAAAGTAGGATGCGCATTATGTCTCCGTCTCTCTTGACTTTAATATAATACTTCAAAAGGGTCTTGGAGCACAAAAGCCTAATATCCCGTTTGGTAGGATGGAATTAGTGGGGCGATAAGTGGAATTGAAAGTGGAACCCAAAATTTGGGTGTTTGGTATGATTGAACTCACTTCCATGGAACTCTCACTTCCATCAAAATTGATGGAACCGAGCTCCAAGCCACACTACAATTGGGTTTCTAACCCTTTTGCCTCTTCCCCTTCTTCCTGAAGCCAACAATAACAGTGAATGACAAGGTGATGGTGAATGATGGCCCCTCCCCTTTCCTTTTAACCTCCGTTGGGAAGCCTCCAGCGATGGCGCTATTATGGACCTCCACCTACAGCGATGATGGCAGTGACAAGGAGACAGGACAAAGACGGTGGAGGATGGTGGGTGACGAGGTGATGGTAAACGGCGACTCTTCTCCAATATGTTGCCTTTCTTTGTCGGATTCTTCTCCGATTCTTCTCGATGAGGCGTCAGTGAATGGCAAAGACGGTGGAGGACAGCGCTATTATTCAGATCTGCTGCCTTTTTTTTGTATTTCGATTTTTGCTGTATTTCCGATGGAGAAGGTGGAGGAAAAGGAAATGATGGAGATGAGAAAACAAAGGGCGGCAGCCAGAAATGTTCTCCGGTTGCTGCAAGGGAGAAGTCTCTTCCTTTTTCAAAAACAAGGGCAAATTGGTCTTTTCATAAAAAACATATTGATTAAAAATTATATCTCTTTTCCATAAGCATACCAAACACACTTTAGAACACACTTCCATTTCTACTTCCACTTCATCAAAATCTCTTCCGCTTACCAAATGGGGTATAGAAGATAACTCCTCTTCAGTACTTGCAATCAGGTTTTTTTATAAAGTTCTGACTAACGGAACAACTTTTAGTGAAGGATTCAACATCGAGAAATCGGGATGCTAACTTGTGTAAAATGTTCACATGTTATGTTTTTATTTTTTTAAAAAAAAAACTTGTTATCAGCGTGGAACCTAAACTGAATCATCTTTCTCTTGTGCTTGCTTAGTTCTGACAGCTTAATAAGCATTATCTGCTGGACAGGTACCAGTATCAATAGCAGATCTTGGTGGCACTGAGATAGATTTGAGATTTGCAAGCTCAAGGGAAGGACGCTTGTTTGTCATTGTTGCTCCTGTTCTGAGATTTGCTGATGGTGAGTTTGTCGTATTTTTTTCTATAATCCAATTTAGTATTCTGGAGGCAAAAGAAAAGAAATTGATGAAAAGATTAATATTTTTAGAATCTAATCTGTATACCATATCATAACAGATCTTGGTGAAGATGTTAAAATAGAAAACATAGGTCCTCCAGAAATAGTCATCAATGCCTTTGGTCCAGAAGTGATTGGGGAGAATGTGGAAGGGAAAGTTCTTAGTTACAATGTCGCGGAACATGAAGGAAGAACATACTACCAATTTGAACTAGAGCCTCCTCATGTATTTATTACAGCTACTGCAGCCGGCAACCGCCTGTACTTGTTCAGTGTGACTGGCAGTGGTATTAAACTTTACCTTCTATTAACTAATTCTGCAACATGATATCTGGACAGCCTTAAAAATATGAAGAAAATCGAATATGATGTGATGTTGCCTTGTTTGCAGGTCTCCAGTGGAAGAGGCATTACGATGATCTGAAGAAAATATCAAGTTCTTTTCGTGTTGTTTGATTGAGATCTTTTGTGAATTGAGAGATCACACACAAGAAAGGTCTACTGTATCTGTAGTATAGCGAAAAAAATTTTGTTTGACACCTTTATCTGATTGGTGCAGAGATAATGAATGTAGAAGCGTGGTCGTGTGTATCTACACCTCAGCATAGCAAAAAAAAAACAGAGATTGGTTACTCTCCTATTTCTTCTATTTTAGCTGGGAGGCATGTAAAGAATTTGCAAAATGGAGTCTTTTTGGGCTTGATCATGTAAAATTTACAGTGATGTAGAAATGATCTTTAAACACCAGATTTGTGTCTTGAAAACGCCCCGTTCATCTCGCCCATACAGCAACACCGTAACCAGTAGTAATATTCACAAAAAAATCGTTTGCCAGTTTTGGAAAGTTTAACGTCACTTTCATGCTTAGTGCAAGTTATTAATTTTCAGGCCTGCAGAATATTATTAGTGCCAAGTAACTGTTCATGTAGGGCTTGGTATTATTTTGACTTTAGTCTCTTTCTTTGTCCTTTTCAGTCTTAATTTTGGTAGTGATGGTTAATATAGAGGAACAGTAGTCGACTCTATCATCATTCATCTGCACTGCAACTTTAATGCCCATACAGATGCGAGTTATATTATGAATATGAAGTTGCCAACTGCCAATTATCCTTCTCAATTTTTTTCCAATTCAAGCGTCTTGCATTTCAATGTTCTGATTTGACTCATATAGTCTGATTCTAAATATAAAATTTTATTTGTTGTACAATTTACACTACAACGTTGTTTTATATTCAAAATTTTATACAGTTGATAGGGGAAGGGCAGGAACTTCAGCATGCTATACAGATTATTCACCCTTGACAGTCCGAAATGCAGGTTGCTTATGGAGAATAAGGCTATGTGGGGATGTTTCGAGAGGATGGAAAATGAATGGATTAGAATGGAATGGTGCCGTCATATTGGGCTAATTCTGGGGCAATAATTGTCTATTCGTACCCAAACTCTATCTGGCACTGATACGTTTCCACCAAACAGGCCTTTAACTAATAATTATTACCGTAAACGAGAAGAGGACACCAACGTACCTGCAAGTGAAGAACTTTTTTTCCTCAAGTGTAGCGTCATGGGGTGTGGAGGCTGCTGTTGCTTGGGGGTAATATTTATGGTAAGGTCAATTGCTTTTTCTTCCATCGCGGTGGCTTTAAGATCTAAATGCTGTGACTGAAGGTGGATGGTTATTTCTGGTGCTTGAGAAGATGGTTCAGCCGTTCAGGTGGAATCTCCTGGCATCTTGGTCAAATATTTAGCCATTTGAATGAAGAAATATTTATTTAGCTGAAAGTCGAACACTTAGCCATTGCGATATACTCTTGTGTCGGGGATTGACTACCATTTGAATTGAACAACACATAAACGTTTGGAAGGGTCAAAGCTTGATTTAATTTCCCAAGTAGCCATAATATATAATATATGCTTCTGCAGATTTTCCTTTGATAAGTGCTCATTAAAGAACACTTGTTTGGCCAGCTGGGAAGGATTATTTTTATAAGGCCAAGAAAATAAGGTACAAGCAGACACAAGTTGCGTGGGTTGGTGCAGTACATCAACTTGATGTCCATCTTTTGTTAATTGATCAGTAGAATTTTAGGTATAGATGAAGGGATGGACCGTCCTCCTGGAGGGGACAGAACAGAATGATGCAAGCCCCTTTGAACAGAATCCCTTATGACGTCACTGTTTATTTATTATATGTTTAGATAAAGTTTTGGTTTCCTCTTTCAAGTGTGGCCACACAATACAAATAAAAAGTGGATATCATGCTTTTCTTTCCACTGAGTATGAATCATACTGTTTCCCTCGCACCTGAACTAAGCTTTCTGATTCTGAGTACATGCATCTGTATAAAGACCTAACGCTAGCATAAATACGGGTATAAATTCAATTGAATTGTAGAAAGGCTGAACAGAGTACAAGGATCTTACAAGTTGTTGACTTTTTTGCTTTCCCACAATTGCAAATGTAGACAAAAGTGATTGGTTATCTGACAAAGTTGAAAAAACAGGGCTTGTCAAATTCCTCAAGGGGAGGGGCCAATGAACCTAACTCAAAAAGGTAAAGATGGTAGACAATTTTCGGCGAATCAAGATTGGCCGTGAATGCATTTTTGGCCTCTGGTGATGATGTTCTGCTGGTTTTTTGTGAGAAATATTTCTTAAGGATATATTGGTATTTTAATATAATAAATACATATTTTAATTAAAAATTATATCTTACTTCCATATCCATCTACCAAACAGTTTTTAAAACTTGTTCCTACTTCCATCTCCCTGAGAAACACTTCCCCTACCAAACGGCGGCATAAGGATGTTGTGCTCAAATATTCAGGTATTGGTTGCCGTTAGTGTGCCCCAACAATTTATTAGTTTCCACGATCAATGGCTTTGGATCAGGAAATGAAATCATATGCGTTGTGATCTCCATCGCGTTGGCAACGAAGAAAGAAATGGTTAAAATCATCGGACTCTTCACCTTCGTGCTCATAATATTTATCGTGTGGTGGTCGTCGTCTCTGTCTCTGCCCTCAACCACTTTTCCAGAGAACTCTTTTCTGGCCTTTTTGCATCTATATTCTCCATCATCATGTACAGTACTACAGTTCACCCCTCTCAATCAAGGTAAAGCCTGATAGTGTAGTCAAGTAGACTAGCCTGTAACTAATATGGTTAGATTATAACTGATTCTGTCAGCATATGACTCACTATATGTGTGTGTACTAATCACGTTCAGATGAGAATAGTACTTCAGACTATTCCTTCGTCTCTCTCTCTCTCTCTCGTACTTTTAGTCTCTCTCTCACATACCTTTAAGGCCAAGTTAGATTCCACTTTCTTCACTACATCAGACAATTCAGTTTAACTGATGAACATATTGAAATGAAAATTTGTGTGTGTGTGTGTGTGTGTGCAGAGATTGGTGATCAGAACAAAGAGCGTGGAGTTCATGCCTTTCTTCCTGTCGCTGTTTATGTTTCTATGTGCTGCTTCGTTCTTTGAGTTTGGTCTGCTAGGTCGCAACCCATTTGTTGCAGCAAGTGTTGTGTTTAAAATTGAGAGAGAGAGAGAGAGAGAGAGAGAGAGATTTTGCAGATGCCGAATGGCGTGGGTATGGCTCTGGGGGCAATGCAGCTAATATTGCACTCTGTGCACTGTAAAAACAGAGGGACACCTGAAACAGAGGACGAAGCTGAGGAGATGGGTGAAGCAAACCCAAACCCCCCCCCCCCGACAAGAGAAGCAATCTAACCCTACTTAATTAATGGGCCTTGTTTAGTGAAGAGGGAGATGCGTGTGTTGTGTATTTTGTCTTTTGCTGTTGGTAATGATATAAAACCAAGCAGCGTAATTTCCCTCTTGCCGTTATTCTCCCTTGTTCTCCATTACAGAGAGTTGCAAGTAAAGTTTGACAATATTCAAAGCCCTGTGAAAGTTTACGGAGCCTGAATTCGACTTTCCCTTCAGATTGACGTGTGCATGCATTTTTTTTGTCTACACATACACAGAGGAAGAGAAAGGGTGCAATCTGATCTGCTTTTAGTCTGTAAGAGTC
>JANTPZ010005549.1:0-12036 GCA_025593235.1 Vachellia pachyceras
CACCGCCAAGCTTGCTGCCAATGATGAGCTCGCCGCCGTAGGTCACCGGAGGTCGCCGTATGTCATCGGAGGATGCCTTCAGCTACACCAGGTATGCCATCTGCTGCTGCTAGAGGATGCCGCAGGTCACCGTCGAATGTTGCTGCTGGGATGGAGGGAGGGCAAAAATGGATTTTGGGGGGTGGAATTACAAATCTTAACTTTTTGGATGGAATTGATTTTGAGGATAGGAGATGGAAATGAAAATGGAATTGTCTCAAATTCCATCCAACCAAACATGCCATTGTGATGGAATTGGACTCCAATTCCATTTCCATGCCTACAATTCCATCCTACCAAACGGGGCCTAACTGAAATCGCTTGATTCTTTCCCCCAATTATTATTATATTATTATTATTTATTGTTCCCAGCAGGCAGTAGGTGAGAGACTTGGTCCCTTCGCAAACCCAAAGGAGGAAATAAATGTACTCAGACTTGGTCCCATGCTATCCCCTGCGACAAGATTACCTTGAGATCTTCTTATCCTCACCTCCCTCCCCTGATTCCTTTCCAAGTTCCAGCACAGACAGTGGGAGGGACCACTTATTTCACAGACCTCGACGACGATAATGCGAAGCTTCAAGACTTCTCAATCTACCCCACAACAACTCTATTGCCACCCCTCCTTCCTTTGGTATACTTTTGGTAAAGCTTAACTTCCTCTCAAAAGTAAATTCAACAATATTTTTCTGTAAAACGAGATAATCTCCTCCATATATTTACCTCGACTTGTGTAAAAGTACTTTTCTACCACGTTCTCAAACGGACACTATGTCTATCCCACAACCGCCTCTGCAATACTTTATGAACCCTGTGGTTGTATGGAGATACGATAAAGAAGTACTTTTACACAAATTGAGATAAATATATGAAAGAGATTATTTCGTTTTGTGGAAAAATATTATTTAACATGCGTTTGATTTTTTCAACCCCTATGCCAAACTAACCTAGGTATCTAATGAGTTTCACCCAACTCATCCAAACTTTTATACTCTACTTTGATTTTAAAAAAAAAAACCTTTTTCTTTCTCTTGGATTGTATTGTTTGTATCGGGATGAATGAACTCTATTTCAGGCCCGAAAAAGAAGGCCTCCAACACTATGGCCGAAGAAAAATGTACATAATTTTTCATCCTTACCAGCTTTTCCGATTAGGATTGGGAATCCTGTATTGAGTCCTTGAGCTTATGAAATAGTGTACAAAAAAGTGCTTCAAATCATTGCTATCTAACTTTAGTGGAAGTGCATGAAATCTTATAATATAAAAAATTAATGTTTAAATTTTCATTGAAAATAATTATACCCACCTTTATGCCCCGTTTGGTACGCGGAATTAATTTTGGTGGAATTGGAAGTGGAACTGAGATTAAAAGTTTGTTTGGTATGCTGGAAGTAGTGGAGTAATATTTTGTGTGAAAAGACTAATATACCCTCACAAAAAAAAATTCACTTCGCCACCTCCACCGTCGTCAACCTCGCCGCCTCCAGCCACCACCACCATCAACCTCCGTCGAGCTCAACCATGGAAGTCCAGATCTCGAGCTCCATCGACCTCCGTCGAGCTTCGTCGCAAGCCTCTGTCGCAAGTCCAAAGCTCAACCTCCATCGATCTTGAGCTCCATCGACCTCCGTCGCAAGCCATCGCAAGCCTCGAGCTCTAGCCGTCGAGCTTCATCACAAGCCGTCGCAAGCCTCCGTCGCAAGTCCAGATCTCGACCTCCATCGATCTCGAGCTCCATCGACCTCCGTCAACCTCCATCGACCTCCGTCGCGCTCCGTCGCAAGACCTCCATCGAGCTCCATCAACCTCCGTCACGTTCCATTGCAAGACCTCTGTCGTGCCTGATCGAAGAGATGGGGAGAGGGAAGGGTAAAATGGTAAAAAGTCCATTTCCATGGAACTGGAACTGGGTTCCAAGGAGGGTAGGTTGGAACCCAGTTCCAGCCTTTTTGGGTTCCATGGAACCCACTTCCATGATACCAAACAGACCTATTTTTGGGTTCCAACCCCAATTCCACTTCCCACCCCTAGTTCCATGTAACCAAACAGAGCTTAGTGTTGACAGTATCTCGAAAGTAATTGTAGTTGGTGGAATGATACTTATATTTTTGGTCCAGCAAAAGAATCTGATTGTTCAATAGACAATTTGAAATTTTTTTAGGACATACATGCATCTGAAAGATTCACAATTATGTGATTAATTAGAACAAAAGAGACTATCATCACAAGAGATTAGACTATTGAATACAGTTGGATTTGTTTGTAAAAATCAAACGCACTTTCAACAATGTTTTTCCATAAAACGAGATAATCTCCTTCATATATTTATCTCGACTTACGTAAAAGTATTTCTCTACCGCGTTGTCAAACGGGTCCAGTAGAAAACATATGAAATTGAAAATCACGACGAAATTGTGTCAACTTGCGACTGGGGCTAAGTCCATGGACGGCGGCGATGCCTCCAAGCGATCGTGTAGGATCTTTAATTCTTCACTTTTAACTACGGACTGTCTGTACTTATATGAGGGATTTGAAGAGGAGAAACCGAGGGGAGAGGAAATTTTTTTAATTTGAATTTAAAAATATTAAAAGGTGATATTATAGAAATTTTTATAAAGAAAAGATGTATGATAGGAGAAACAAAAAAAATTAATTGAAAGTTTTTAACCCAATTTTTTTAACATCCGACTTGCATAGATTTTTCATGATCCTTCTTCTCTCCAAATTTCTGGTATCAAACACCAACCTTATCTCATGTTTAATTTAAATTATACATTTGATTCTTAAGTTTTGATCCCTTTATTTAAAAGGCGTGCTTTTTAATCTTTTGTTCTTAACTCTATTGGTTTTACTTAATAGATAATGATGACTCAACAAATTTAAATAGTGATTATACTATTAAATGCTGATAAAATATTGTTACATTTTAAAATATAAAAATAAGTATATTAAATAATCAATATTTAAGTATATTTTAACAACATTTCCTTGTATAATGGTGTTTGAATTAGCATTGTATACGTTAAAGTATTAAAAGTGCATTTTTTAAATTTAAGGAATCAAATTAAAATATGACGTGAAATGTATACTTGAATCCTAAATAAATTGTAAAACTTTATGTGATCTATCAATTAACATCAAAATTGTTTAAATAAGTATATTAATCAAAATATCCTGTTGGATATTTTTTTTATGAAGTGTTATCTCCAATTTTCCTATTCGATTTTTAAAAAGACTCTATATTAATGGATAATGAAAAATGAGACTTCATGTTTGAACCAAAAACCTTATGGCTTAAGCCTTAAGAATAATAGCAGAAATATAGGATGTGGGAAAGGAATAAGTATGCTCCTCTGATTATATTTACACAAATCACTTCTAACATACTTATATACAAATTAATGAAAATATTACATTACATTAACTCTATCTTAAAATTTAACAGCTTTTCAACTTTATTCCTATTAATGAGTTAGATTAATAGATTATACTTAATAAAAAAAGATTAATAGATTATAAGTGTTTTTAGTTGAGATTCCTGAATCCAAGCTTTTAACTAGTTGGCTTTGCCAAAGTAAGAAAAAGAAGCTTTGATTATTTGGCACCATTTTTCAGTGAAACCTTACACCACAACAATAGCTACTCTAATTATCATTAACAACACTACTAGCAGTTAATAACAACTGAATCAGCTACTATTGGGATCTAATGGTAATTTTATTAATCTTAGAATCTTTTGTTCATTAATTCTTTTTGTTGGGATTCGATTGTAAATTTTCCTATTATTAATTTATTGCATCCTTTTCCTATTCTAAGTGGGTATTTGTTTTTTGGCAAAAAAAGTCTCCGATATTTTTGTACAGTTTCTAAATATTTACTACACTGATTTGAAAATTAATATATTTAAAAAGATAAGATAAATTCAATACAGTGGGCAGCATAAAAAATAGCTTAAATATACACTTGAATTCTTATAATTTTGTGAATTCATGAGGGTATTTTCATGCTGAAAAGTAACCAAATACTCTCAATAATTTATTTAAAATCTACATCAAATAATAGATAAATTTGAATTGAATATGGATCATGAATAAATGCAATGAATGGATCAACAGTTTAATAATTGGTGCCGGAATTCAACAACCTGAGTTATTACAGAGCCAACAATATTGAAGTCAACCAAGAAGCCTCTTTAGTATTTAAAGACCTCACTTGTCTGAGGGTAAATTTGGAAAAGGCTGAACTTTTCCAGCAAAAGTAGTGAAAGAATCCTCTCACCGGTTAGAGATAGGATTCATTTTTTTTTGTGTGAACAACAATCAGATTGGGCCTTTGGCTCTCTCGGAACCCTCGGTATTTGGCGTTTTTTTCCGAGTCCCTGACCTTCTTTTAACTGGATCAGGTAACCTCGGGCAACCGATTAATCTGAAGCGGGGAATACTTAGACGCACCCCTTTAAAGTGCTTTGCACCAAGAGTGGATATCCTCTCCCTCGAGCGCGGCTCCAGGGATCGAACTCTCGATCACTTGGGGAAGTGTCAGCCGCCTTGACCGCTACACCGCAACACTCGGTTCTGAACTCCTCAAAAACACGTTCAACAGTATTTTTTTGGAAATCGAGATAATCTCTTTAATATATTTACCTCAATTTACGTGAAAGTACTTTTTCAACTCTTTCACAAATGGGCTAATTATAGGTCATGTCCCGCTGTTTAAAGAGGTATTCTATACATTGATAAATCACTTAATATGTTAGGCAAATTAGATTCCAAATACTCACTAAGGTTTGGATAGCTTTCCAAACTCAGAATACTTACAAAGATACTTACAAATCGTCCATCAACAAAACCATCAAATTGATTGGCAACGGGTTTATTTTAAATCCTCAACCTTATAGATCGAATCAATTTCTTTCCAAGTGAACCGAATTTTATCAGTAGCTCATTATAATTTATTTAAGTTATAGTGCGACTATATAGATGATTTGCCCTTTGTTTAGAATTAACCCAACTCACTGCCTGAAAATTGTTCAAAGATGAGTTTTTTATTGTTCAACTCAAATATAATTTTCAAACATAATTTTTAAAATAATTATCCAAACATATTTTTTTATTTTTAACACTTTTTAAAAAAATAATTTTATAAAATATTTTAAAAATAAGAAAAAGGAAGCAAACATGAATTTGGAGTTTCAAAATTGATGTTTGGTTCATATGCATTTATACATTACTTTAGACGAAGAATTGTTTTTTTGCCGCTCTCATGAAAACCACCACATCTTGTATGATATGCAATGATAGGATTTGAAAAGGTGGAACTCATATTTCTCTCCTAATTGGTGAAGTATTTTCCTGAGCAAAAGTACTCATGTAAGCTCAATTTTTCTAGTAATTTTGTCTTTCAAATTAAAAAATAATAATTCTGACTTCCTAGAAAATAAAAAATTAACCAAGCAACTTACTCCTTTGCTCCATAATACAAGACATTTCTTAAAAAAAAAATCTTTAGTTCATAATATTAAACACTTGAAGATCAATTAAAGATTATTTATCAATATTCCGTTTTAAGTCATTTGAAGATCAATTAACGATTATTTGTCAATATTCCGTTTTAATTAATATTTAAATGTAGTCTATTGTATTTTTCTTTTCCCTTTAAAATCACATTCAATACAGACAAAGTTGATTTTTTTTTTGGATTTTAAGATAAATTTAATGACTTAATCGATACTTCTTAATGGAAGTGACATTGCCTAAAAAGTTGAAATTTTCAAGAAATTGTATAATTGAAGCCAAGTGAAATCAATGGTAAATAGATATCAAAATACATATTATATTCTTCTTATAAGCCACTTCCATTTTTTTTTTAAAATCAAGAAGAAAAGTATAACTCATTAGCACTTTCCGAAAATTAACAAATTTCTAAACTTTATTATTGAATCATTTAATCCATAGAATTCATCTGAACAATGAGAATTTGAGAAAATCTAATAATAATTAATGATATATATAACCCTAAATATAAGATTTGATTATATTAAAAGAGTTAATTAAATTAGCTAACAGGCATGCTTTGTCTAAAACACCGTAATCATCTTCCTCAATCCCCTCTCTCCATCTCTTACTTGATTATTGTTAAAAAAATCAATGGGGTAATTTAAAAAAATTGATAAATATGAAAGATAAATCTTACATTTAATATCAATATTAACTTTTTAATTAGATCTTAAATTAAGGATTGGAAGAGTATCCGATAAGGATCTTGTAAAAATAATAAAAACATCTCTACCTTTTAGAAAGAAATTTCCAATGAAAGTTGATTGAATCAGCAATGCCTATTGAAACATTAATGCCTATTGCTTATGAATCTTATAATTTTATCATACATTTTTTGATAAAATAGTTTTTATATTATAAAACTTTATAAGCTCCCTATACTTGTTTTTTCCCCACTATAAGCTTCGTGATGTTATTTATCAGTTATTTATCAAATACATCAAACACCATAAATCATAAGTAAGATTAGGTTTAGGATATGTATTTTATTTTACATAGAACTTTTGGTATTGAAAAACATCACTGTTTTTTACTAAGTTTAGAGCCATGTTTATTATAGTGTTGTAAAAGTACGTTCATGCAAGTTGATAAAAACTTCTCGTACGTACTTATCAAGTAAACTGTGAATCACGTTGGGAAAAGTATTTTCGAGCTAATCCAAAAAATCCTTAGAAAAGTTAAGTTGGCAAAAAAACTTTAGAAAATTTAAATTTTATTTTAAATTTTTGGTCAATTAAAATATTTTTTTTCTTTTGATATCAAAATAAAAATAAAATAAAATGATTCATATATACTAAAAACAACATTTCTCCTTTTTTTTGGAGATATTTTATATTAATAACTTAAGGTATTAGATACTTAAATTTATTCGAGATGAATAATTTAATAATTTAGATTCAGTTTGTTTAGTTAAAAAATACTTAAAATAATAATAAGATGACCCATTTCTTTATCTTAAAGAATCTGAATCTGAAATTAACTACTTGCTCCTTTTACTATTACAAGACTTTTCTAATTAACGAACAGTAACACAAACCAATACAAGTAATCAGTACCCCTAAATTGTTCAAAAAAAAACCTACAAAACATTTCCAGTTGCCAAAATGTACTACTCTCTATTAAATATATTTGACTCTTTTTTTATACACGAAATACATTTAACCCTTTTAATGGTGAATGAATTAAAAAAAAAAAAAAGAATCAAGTGACTTTATTATTGTCAGAAATACTTTCAGGTTAAAGCATTAATTACCCTCTTAAATCGAAACATAAAAACCTTACCTTAAAGTGGGTGGGGTGATATATATTTGCTTTTATTGATTGATCCCAAAATTAAATTGAATAGATAGAATAAAAGTAAAAATTCCTTATCAAATAAAGATTTAAATTCTTATTAATGCCTCGTTTGGTAGGGTGGAAATGGGAGTGTCAAAATTGAATTGGAATTGAATTCCATGATGTTGGCATGTTTTGTATGATGGAATTACAATTCCATGTGGAATTCAATTCTGTATAAATACCCAACTTCAATTCCATACCTAAACCTATGGAATTCATTTGGGTTTCATGGAGTCCAATTTTTTTGGACCAAAATATCATCCCTATGCAAAATAGTCTTTTTTATTACATTTAAAAAAAATCAACATTTATAAAAAAAGATATGGATTCCATCTTCATTTCCATGACATACCAAACGTAATTTTAAAGCTCATTTCCATCTCCATATCCATTTCCATCAAAATCAATTCTGTATACCAAACGAGGCATAAGAGAATCGGTATGATGGTGGCAGTGATGCTTTAAAAAGATTGTATCCATGAAAAAGATACTAACAAAAAAAATTAAATTGCAGATATGCTCTCAAACTTAAAAAGAAAACATATCTGAAGATATTTAATTTCTTAGTTTATTACTAAAAAAATGGACGAGAAAAACCATGAGAGAAGGGGGGAAGGGACAGAAAGCTGTAACCAGCCATGCAATTTACCTTGGAAAGATGAAGCCTTTATTATGCCAACAAAATTATCGTCAAATCAAACACAGTAACACACCACGTTCTCTAAGTATATATCCCCACAAAACACACACACACAGACACAATATAAACACATGCTCAGATTTCAAACAACATAAAACCTCAATCACAAAGAGGCTTTGGTTTGGTTTCAATCATCAAATTGTCTTCTTCTTCTTCTTCTTCTTCTTCTTTCATGGATTCTTCTGGGAACTGCGTTTTCAGATACTCACACATACTCCTACTCGTTTTCTTAATCTCTTCTTCTTCTTCTTCTTCTTCTTCTTCTTCAACCTTACATCCTCTGGCGGTTGATACGACAGCGTATCACCGAAACTTCACTGCGATTTCTGAATTTAAAGTGATTAACAGAAGATTCTTGGAGCACTGCTCTTCTTCTAATCCTTATCTGCGAGTGAATGTGACTTCCTCTTCTTCCTCGTCCTACAGTAAGACTGGATTATCAGATGATGAGTTCGTCACCGTCACTGTTTCCGGCGTCTCTCAGCCGTCCAATGATGATTGGGTTGCTATGATCTCACCCTCAGACTCTGAGTAAGACGATAACTTTACGCCTTCCAGCTATTTTCATTTTGATTTGATTGATAACATATTTTTGTTTTGATATTTTTTGTGACAATTTGATTTTGGCATTTGATTCTCTTATTTTTCTTGAAAAAAAATTGTTGGAAAAATTTATTATGTAGGTTGAGCATAAGCTTCGAGTCTCATTGATGATAATTATGTAGTATATGAAAATTTTAATTAGAATTTATCCATGTCCAAACACCACCAGCTTTTTAATTGTTCTTTAGTGCCTAGGTCTTCGTTCAAATTTATTAAGTTTTTTAAAAAAAGGTAAAAAAAAAAGAAAGAGAATAGAAATGAGACCATTTCTTAAAAACGTAATTAAAAATAAATAAATGATTCAGGGGTTTAAATCTTAAAGTAAAGCTTTTCACCATATGATTTTAAAATATGTAAAAGTAAACATGATCTTTTTAAATCAAAACAATTTTAGAAATTCTATTAAATTGATTCGAATGTCCTTCTATTTTTATGTAAGACTTACTCTCTTTAACTTTACAACAGACATTTGTATTCGTGGAACAGAATTATTAAAATTACACCATTTTTAAAATATTTAATTGTAAATAATGGAAATTTTTTTATTAAAATTTCACCTTAGTAGTGGAAACATTGCATGTGTAACCTGGAAAGCCAAAAATTAAAAAGAAAGAAAGAAAGAAAGAAAGAAAGAAAGAAAGGAAAAGAGACTGCATACAAAATGAATGGAGGCAAGAAAACGATATGACATTTGAGAACGGACCACACGTTACTATATTATATGCCTTTTTCTTGGGGTATCTTTGGATGGTTAAATGAGCTATTTTATTTATTTATTTTTTAAGTTAAAGTATATTTTTAATCATTTATATTTACATCAGTTTCACTTTAATCATTTTAAGTTTAAAAAGTGCACATTTAGTCCCTCAAACTTAATGCCGTTAATCTCTCTTAATGGAAATTGCTGACTCATCAAACTTAACGCTATTATTTTAAATCTTTTTTTATTTTACACAATTTAAATATCAAATTTATTATATTATTAAATTAAAATTAAAATGTGAGTATACTTTGTCAACATTTTATTACACAGTCATTAATTAAATTCAATGAATCAACAATTTCCGTTAAGGGAAACTAACGGCGTCAAGTTCGAAGGATTAAAAGTGCACTATTTAAACTTAAAGGACTAAAATGAAACTAGACGTAAACATAAAGGACCAAAAGTATACTTTTAACTTATTAAGGTCTTTTAAATTTTGGGATTCGCTCCATTAAAAGCATAGGCTTCTCATTAATTACAAATATATTAATTAATTAAATTAATATTTGTTCCTTGCAGTGTCAAGGCATGCCTTTATAAAAGGTATCTTTATCTTCAAACTGGGGATACTGCTGAACTTCCTCTTCTATGTCATTACCCTGTAAAGGTATGCCCATGATGCCCCATGCCTCTTTCTTGATTTACTTATTTAATTAGCTGTTATTATTTTATCATAGCTAAGGCTCCTACAGTTAATGGAGGTGCTCAGATTAATTTAGTATTTAATCGTAGAATTGTTTTGAAAAAGAGAATGTCTGTGTTTAAAAAAAATTATTTACATAGATTCAAAATCAATTATGGCAAAAAAAAATAATTGGAGGAAATAAAATAAATAGTTAATACAGTATTTAATTTATCAAGTCTGCGTTTATTTTGGTTTTGATATCTCAAATTTGATGTCTCGTTATATGGACCATCTGCCACTCATCTTTTTGGGTATATACCCTTCAAAACTTTCTTCTTTGATAATAGTTAAAATTTATTTAAAAAATAAGAATAATAAAATTGTATTTAACTTAACAGTATATAAGATTTTTTATAATCAGAATATTTTCAATGAAATTGTAGTTTAGAGTGTATTTTAAGGTTGATATCCCTTGATAAAAAACCTGGGAGTTATCTTTTTATGGATAAATTCATGTAATTTATTCATTTATTTGAATTAATCTATCAACAAATCCAATAAACTATAGTTGACTGGACATGTAGTTTAAAAGATTTAATAATATTCACATGTTTATTTTGTCATATTAATGTAAATCATAATAAAAAATAATGTTATATATGTAGTTGACTGGACAAAAAACTAATTTTTCAAACAGTTGGTACCTAAATGAATTAGATCTCAGTAACTAATAATAAATAATATTTTTTAATTTATGATCTACTAGCCAAATTAATTGAAAATAATTTTTCCCTAATTTCAAATCATTGGTGAGAACACGAAAATTTGAATTCCAAGTAACATATTTATATATATACATGAGACAGTCTTGTACAAAGATTAATTAACCCAAAAGCTTCCGTGATTAATGAATTAATTATAGATAATTACTTTATTGTTTATTGTCAAATAATTCGAGTATGTTCTTTCTATTGACTTTGTGAAATGTAGATTGCTTCATGTATGCCTATATATATATATATATATGCGGGAGAGCCACGTGTTAAGACAAACCCTATATTAGTGGCTTTTGAATATTGCAACCTTTTAATAATAATTTTGTGAAAGTAAAGTGAAAGCAACACTTTGCCTAGTTTGAAGTTGAAGATCTTAATTATTTTTCATGTGAATGATTTAGTGAAGGAAATGATGACATAATTAGAAACCTCTCGTAATAGAAGGATATAGAGAGAGATAAGAGATTAGTCAAATTACACCACTCTTATTCATTCTTGAATTTTCTTAATATGTATCTACAATTTTGAGAATGTTCTGTCATCGGCATTTAAATTTTTAATGTTAGTATTTTTTGTTATCAGTGTTAGGATTAAATTAAATGACGTCCCAAAAAAACTTTTTATAAAAGACTCGTTTGGAAGTCTGGCGGAGAATAGCTTTTACGGAGTTCGGGGTAAAACTTATGTTTTGGAAAATAGATTTTACGGATTTCGATGTAAAATTTAGATTTTTAAAGGGTGATTGTGTTTGGGATAGAATAGCTTTAACGGAGTTCGAGGTAAAAAGTAAGTAATAAAGAGAAAATAGAAAATTTATGAGAAAATGTGTGATTTGACAATAAAATAGCTTTTTCAAAACCTAGATTTTAAAAAAATATAAGTACTTAGACAAAACCTAAACTTTGGGGTAAAGCCTAGTTTTTATCACAAAACTTAGGTTTCCATAAGAAGATCCAAACGAGTTAAAAATTAAGGAACTAATATGAAATTTTTTTGTGAAATTTAAATACTAAATATTCACTTTTATAAATAATCAACACACACATATTTGGGGGTTTTTTGGGCTATTTTCAAATTGTTGATTTTGTCTTGCTGCTTGTTTAATGTGTTTTCTCCAATTTTATCTCTAATTAA
>JANTPZ010005550.1:0-12115 GCA_025593235.1 Vachellia pachyceras
AGTTCTTCATCACCCCGGATAGCAAGTTGTAGATGTCTGGGAGTAATACGCTTAACCTTAAGATCCTTGCTAGCATTCCCAGCCAGCTCCAAAACTTCAGCTGTTAAATACTCCAAGATGGCAGCAGAGTATACAGCAGCTGTGGCTCCTACTCTACCAGTAGCTGTTGTCCTTGACTTCAATAGCCTGTGGATACGTCCAACTGGAAACTGCAAATTTTGAAGATAGAAGAAACAAGCATTAAGACAAGAACAAGCAGCTTTATGTTACTTGTGACAATCAACAAAACCACCAATACTACCATCTCTTCATTTTAGTACCAGTCTCCCTATAATTTTATGTTCTGTGGTCCAGATCTGATGGTTTAGCACAAAGCCCCAAGGAAATATTAGATTACAATAGAAACTCTCGCCCTGCTAACACCCCCCCCCCCAAAAAAAAGAAGAATATGAAGCCAACCACTGCAATATTGCAAATAGATCTAAAAACCAAAGACACTTACAGGGCAAAAAAGTCTTGCCATAGACCAACATGTGAGGGACAATCATACCAGACAAAACACCTCCAAACAGTTAATAAAACATAAGAAAACAATTTTGTTTATGACTCACGGTGACTTCGCCTTCATCCCTATTTCACAGGAACACACTCAAAAGAAAGTGAAAAAGCTTATTGCATACGGTAAAGAGAGTAAATATCTCACACCACATTAAAAATAGTGTTCAGAATAACTAGCCTCCCCTCCGTCAGCGATCAAGGAAGGACCAATTTCAAAATCAATGGTGCTGCAGTGCAGTTCAAGCTAACCCCTACCCCACCCACTTTCCTCCGAACCCCCAAAAAGTGGTTCACCAACTTAATTGTCTTGCTACCCAACGATTCTCGATTGCAATATAAAAAATCAGAAGCATAAAGTTTCCTATTCAACATCAAGGAAATAACGATTCAATTTGAGTCCAGTAGTCAAACTGCCGCCCAGTTCAAGGATGTACAACGGTACAAATAACAGCATGAGTGCGAACTCATAATTCAACAGTCGTGCCTCCCATTGGCGACTAACCAATAATCAAATACAAAAGGGTATAGTTCAATATAATAAAGCACTTAAACAATCACAACCATGAACATTCTGAACAAGTTCAATACAAATGTCGCGCTCCTAAACAGTTGTGTGAACAAAGAAGCAAAACCATTAAGTTTCAGAACAAAAACATCTATACTCCCTCCCACAACGAACGAGAATCGTATACAGAAACATTGATTGAAGGAGATTAACCTATGGATGTGAAGATCCTGAAAGGAATCAGAAAAAGACAGAGATCTAGAAAAAGACCTGAAGACCAGCACGAGAAGAGCGGGAAATTGGCTTCTTCTTATCCTTGTCTTTGTTGGCGGTGGCGGCGGGGGTCTTGCCAGTGATCAAACCCTTCGCGCCCTTCCCCGACATCTTTTCCCGCCGGCGAAAAGAGACGAATTTAGAGAGAGAAAGGGATGGGCGAAGATGGTCGGTCTCGAACTCAACCGGGAGGCACAAAACAAAAAGAGATTTTGCGATTTGAGATTTGAAGACGGCTTTGGCACTGTTGACTCATCTCGCAAAGGCAAAGCCTCTATTTATCGAGGCCTTGTTTTTTGGCCTGAGTCGATGCGCCGTCGGTTTCAGTGAATTACAAAACAACCCCCTCCAACTTTTTTTTTGCGGCCATGCCCCTTCTTCTTCTTTTTTGCCGAACAAGCCCCTTCTATTTTATGTCAATTTTATTCCGCTCACCCTACACTCCTACAGGCCATATAGAAAAGGGTTAAACAAATTAGTAATGTTTTAGGAGGCAAAAAAATTAGTAATACTTTTAAAAAATTATTAATGTTGTTTCAGCAATTTTATTTTAAAAATAACGTTATCCGAAGGTCTTAAAATGAAGTAATGTTATCTTTTAACGTTTAAAAATGAACATTGACACTTAACAATTTTAATATTAAGGGGTAGCATTACTTCTAAAAATATATATTACCTTGAATGAAATTTTTAGGGTGAACTTATATCTTAACCCAATAGAAAACTATATTTTCACCCCATGCTGTCTCAAATATGTGACATTTAACTCCTCATGCATTTGTTTTATTCATGATGTTATTTATTTTCCTTAGGTTTTAAGCAAGGAAACTTGGTAAGTCTCACAAACATCTTTAGTAAAGAAATAATTATAAATACCCATATTGGTCTTAATGGATAGGATTTTGACTATTTAAATATGAAGTATTGAACCCAAGTCCAAATATAACTTCATGTTAATTATTATTTATTTGTTCGTGTGCTGTAGTTAAATCGACTTTATGGTAAAGGAAAAAAGTTAAATAAACTTACATTGAGCTTGTTTGGCAAAGCGATTAGAAAAGCCAAACATACGTTCAACAGTGTTTTTCCGCAAAACGATATAATCTCCTTCACATATTTACCTCAACTTGCGTAAGAGTACTTCTCTACCGCGTTCCCAAACGGACACATTATAGACTTGTATATGTATAGAAGTCACTTGTCAAAATAGCATGTAAGTTTGTCATTTCATTAACATTTACTGGTCAATTTGCTAAAGAGAACTTTCAACAACATTAATATGGAGAAAGTGGGTCTTTATAACTTGAAGGAAATTAGTTATAACTTGTCAATTTACTAAGGAGAACTTGTTAACAAAGTTCAATCAGGTATTACAAATTGAAAAGTAAAAGCTACTAAAACAACAAGTTGAATTAAAATGGAGCAGGTGGAGAATGGATTTTTGTTTCTTAATTCAGTGAATGAAAATTTCGCAATTAACCATGAAAACATAATGTTAAATCAGTCCCTTGGTCATGCAGTAAAATTTCATAATGTATTGCATCTAATTTTTAATTATGTCTCTTTAGTGATCATTTATTAAAATTCTACCAATTGATATTCTATCTTCTACGTTTAGCAAGAACAATTTTGGATTAGATATATAAAATATCTTCCTTATTATTTTGTTTTGCCTTAATTCACTCGAATGAACATTAATTAACCTAATCAAATGAATTAATGAAAAATTGAGAAACAACAGATAGCTGGAATCATTATATTGAAGCAAAAAGGAAATCACTTTATTATAATTAAACAATAAATAAATGCAATTATATACGCTAGAATTGAAGCTCCTTGAGACCTTATGATAATTCCCCCTTGTTCTTGCCCTGACAGCTATATGCATCAGAATAGTTCATGAAAATGAAAACGTGGAAACGACAAAGTAAAAATAGGCGAGATAAAACTCTCAGCTACCACATCAATTGATTAAAGAAAATTTAAATGTAACATTGACGAAGATACAATACAAACATTGGAAAAGCAGAGAGATTTGAATCTTATCCTAAGAGTTGAGAGAATCCAGGGTAACCGCTGGGTAGTCCTCATAGCCTGAGACGCTATTTATCCTTATGCGTGTATTTGGCTGTAACAATGAGTTCGAAACCAAGTCAAACATCATCAAAAGAAAAGAATTACGCATTTGGTTTACAAGAGCAAACCATATTCAAAATTGTTCCCAAATGTAGACTTAAATTAAATTACACCCAGATTAGATAAAGGCCTTTTTGTTAGGTCGTGAATTGGGATAAATAAAGTAGGAATTTTTCATATCAGGATGGGAACTGATTATCATCGGCACAAAATTTTCTTTAAAAAGACAACTCTCAACCAAAAATTCCAGAAGAAGAGGAGAAAAGTAATGTTCAAAACACATGGTGAGAATTTCCTAAAAGAGCACTTTGGAAAGCACAGACAGTCCATATCACCAGATTCTACCATTGAAAACTCTAATATGCATCGCAAATGCGCGTGAGATATATATATATATATATTATCCTTTCCTATTTCTTGTATAATCACTAGAAATCAGAATTAGCAAACCATATATGGATAAGAACAGAAGCTCAACAGCAGCAAGCATAAAGAGGTGTATAAATTTTCATCCTTGGTTGAGTTTATCAAGAATAGTTATGTAACAAAGCAATAGAACAAAAATCAATAATAGTTTGCAAGTATGCATCATCACAGCTTTTTTCTATGGACTGGTCTATCCCTAACAGTCATATACACTTGCAAAACCCACAAGTCTCTCAGAGAATCTTTGACATAGGAGAAATTCACACTCATGCCGAACTCTGAAATCACTATGAAGCCACTTGAAGTGGCCCAATAAATTGAAAAAGATTTTTCATTAAGAGCTTACTTGAAAGAAGTAAAGAAAAAACTGCAATACCTGTCGGTGACCAATATTTCTCCTGTACTTCTTCTTGTTTTTATACTTGAAGACAATCACTTTGGAATCTAAACCCTGCACATTCAAATTATACAAGTAAAGGTAGAGAAATATTTTTAACATTTGCACAAATAGGAGTGAAATAGATGTACCTGCTCTTCGACAGTGGCGTGAACAACAGCATTTGTTACTACTGGTTTACCAATATAGGTAGTTGTCCTTGTGCCAACTAGTAACACCTTATTCAGGGTGATCTGTACAAAAGCTTAATTCCAATTAACAGTACAGAAATTAAATTTTGACGATCCAAGGCATCCATCCATGCAGTACCATTGCGTTAACAGATGCAGCAGACTGATAATTCATGCATAAGTTTGTTTGCTAGATTTTAGGTCTAATTACCTCATGATTGTTTTTGTTTTTTTGGCTTCAGGTCCCTTAGAAAAATTGACATGTCTTGAGCTACTAGCCTGGCCAGGAGGTCTAAATTGTATATTAAGAAACATGAAGCATATAGTCTTAGGAAAACCATTATAATAATCAATGTCTGAACAATTTTAGGGAGCACCGTTCCTTGAATTGGGGACTGATCCTTTCATAAACCATATAACCATCAGTTTATAATAATCAATGTCAGAACAATTTTAGGGAGCACCGTTCCTTGAATTGGTGGGCTGATCCTTTCATAAACCATATCACCCAGTTTATACAACAGATTAACAGAACAAGGCAGCTGGAAAAGTTGCACATTCTTAGGAAGCATCCAAGATGGTTATAGATATAATGGCAAGAAGAATAACAATAGTAATTTACGTGTGTATACATATTGGTCTGTGTTAACTTAATACTATTCTGTTAATAATTCCGCCAGGCCACCCTCATTGCAATAGAAGAATGATAGCATCAACTATAACAATTTCATAAATGTCAACTCCCAATGAAATCGTTAGTTGCAAGTTGGCAATGACCACAAGCAAAATAGAGAACAGAAGACATTGGCTTCAAAAAAGGAACAATGGAGAGCAATAGTTCAAGGGGAAAAAAGGTAAATAATGGATTAGTAGGAGTCATTTGGCGGCAATCAAAGAAACAAAAACAACACATGTACCTTATCATTAACATTAGCACCTTTGAGCCTCTGAGTATATATGAAACGCCCAGGAAAAACGATATATTGACGTGAGCCAATCTGAAGAAAGCAAAAAGATGATTAGTTGAAAGCAAAAGAACAAAAGATATCAATTATCAGTTACCCGAGCTGAAAACTGCATCGAAAATACCATAAAGAACGGTCAAAATAATTGGAAAATCCACAACTCATAATGTCACAATATAAACGATAAATAAAAAAAAGAAAAAGAAGAAAAGACCAAACTAACAATTCGCTGTGTTAGACATTCATTTTTTAATCCTAAAAGTAACAAATTTATTGCACCTTCCTTCTGCATTCTTAGAACTTTGCACTTCATTTCCAGAAACTACAACCAAATGGGCTTAACAATTTATCGACCAAATTGATGGTTTAATCAAAAGAAAAACCACATGGACGAAACATACTAAAAACAAAATCACATAAAGTTCCCCATCATTCGTTAACAATTCCAAACGACATTCAATGACTTATCAAATCTGATAATTTTGACTCACCATTACAACAGCAAAAATTTCTTCCCGCTTCGGAGCCTGCTCTTGCGGGGAGGCTGTAGCAGCTTCGACTGCTCCAAGCTCAGACGCTTGAGATTCAACCTGAGACACCGGAGGTTCAGGCTCAGCCAGAGCGGTCTCAGATTCCGATGATTTGGGGAGGGATGGGAAGGGAAGGCGTGAGGAGAAAATGGAATTGGAAGACAGCTTTGGAGAGGGAAGGCGAGAGAAGAGAGAGAGCGCGTAAGAGGAAGAAGTATTTTGTTGTTTGTGGGAGAGGGTGACATTGGACGCGAACGAAGCGCACAGGGAAAGGGAAGCAGCAGCCATGTTTAAGCTCGGAGACTCTCTCAGTCTCGAAGCACCAAGAGGAGAGCTTCGTGTCTCCTTCTCTTGAACTCCCATCTTCTTTGGACAATCCGAAGGATATCCTATCCGTTCTCTCCCAAAAGACTCATTTGCCCCTCTCCTTATTTAAGCGTAAATCAAATTGAAATATAAGTCATGTTTGTATTAGGAAATGACGTTGACAGAAGAAGAAACAAAATATCTCTAGTATACTTATATCATAAATAATAAATCAAGTTAAAAATGTAATTTTCACCGTTCATTTAAATGGGCACATTTACAGACTTACTAAAACTAAACACGAATTTTTAGCGGTGAAAGGATAATAGAATTAGGGTCCGATTGGATTAGTGGTATAAATTACATTTTTAATATGATTTACAATTTACAAGGTAAGTATATAATAGGGATTTTGTCTCATTTTAAGTCAACGTGTTTTCCATAATGTTTATAGGATAAACAGGGTCTTATATTACTAATTATCAATTCGTATTATAAATTTTAGAGTTAAGATGTGAAATTTATGATATAGATATATTGATTTTTATTGCTTTTATCATTCTTTTGTCAGAAACTGTAATTTTCTCTCGCATCTCTTCCATCTTTTTGACATAATTAAGTAGAAATGCCTCCAACCATTTATGCATTGATGTTTTAAGAAAGATAGATTATTACCATCAGATTTTAAAGAAGTCATCAAATTGATATTACGAATCCCAAGGGATATGCAGGAAGATTTATTAAAATTGTTAAAAGGTGAATTTACCGTAACTTTTTACCAGTGACACATTAACTTATCATTGATAGTATCATAACTTATCATGCTCTAACTTGTAACTTGTATCAATGGCACTACCTTATCGTGCTGTGACTTGTCATTGATAATACCTTGATTTATCATTAGCGGCAATTTAACTTGCTAGTTGACATGTAAGGGTAAGCTCATATTTTTCCAATGAATTCCATATAGATCTCTCAGGATTTCATATCAATTTGATCGTTTCTTAGGATTTGATAGTGATAACTTGGGGCGTGATAAATCTCTATTCTATATGAAATAAGTGTAAATAATATTGACAATTTGGTATCTTATTTGAGTTTAAATATATTAATTAGAGATTAATTTTATTAAAGAATTATTTTATGAATTAATTGCTATTTTGAGATCTCTTATCAGTGCTTAAATTCTCTAAATGTCTATCATTTTAATTGCATAATATTACATTATATTTGGGTTTAATATGTAGGATATTTTGGGAATTAAATGCTGAAAAGGACCACATTTTGAAGAAAACGTTACGTTTTGGGTGTTGGAGCAACATAAAAATGAAAATAGGGCTGGAAGTGAACAGTGCGTGAAGGAAAAAAATAACTAACTGGAAACAGAAATTAGTTGGGAAGAAACCGAATGGGAATGAGCTGAAGACCAACAATTAATGTGGTGGTTTGGGAACGCGGTGAAGAAGTACTTTTAAGCAAGTCGAAGTAAATATGTGGAGGAGATTATCTCATTTTACAGAAAAACACTATGTGTGTTTGATTTTTGGAAACGTTATTCTAAATAAGTCTAATAATTGATTCAGCTTTCTAGAAGACCACATGTACACTTCACTTTTTGACTATTAGCTAGATCAACACAGGCGCAGATTCCCTTTTTGGCAATCAAAGCTCTAACTTGTCACTTGTGTCAACGGCACTCTCTCCCTCACCCTTCTTTCACCCTTCCATTCCGTCGTTTCCTCTCACTCCTCTCGCTCTCTCTTGCAGCACACTTGCTCCTCCGTTTCACTCTCTCCATGTGTAAAGTCCTTTTTCTTATAACCTTAATTAACAAAATATTTAAATAAAAATTCTTTATTTACACGCTATCGGAAGCATGATTGTGCATTAGATCATCAGAAGTTCAAATCACACATAAACAATTGATACAACGGTCGGTCAAAATAAGTTAGAGTAAGTAAGGTGGGCCCTAACGTGGTATAATAATCCGACATAACCAAAAAGATGGAAGAACTACTTTTACTGAAAGTAGCTCAAGCTTCCGGAGTCTTCCTGACGGGCAAGCACAAAAACTACCACCTGAAAAAAATGTTAAAGCAACAGGGTGAGACAAATGTCTCAGCAACCAGTAATTCCATCTCATTGGGCATACGAGTAAGTTTCCATAAGATGTCAAGTGGGATAGTCATATTAAATATAATGGCATAACAAAATGTCCCTACTATAGTGCACAAAAATTAAGCATACGTATTTATCAATTTATAACATCATAATCTCATGCTTATATGATAACAAAGTTGCACAAAAATTAATGCACAAGATTTATTTCTTTGGCCTCACTTATTTCCTCCTCAGCCTTATTTCCTCTGACTGAACCTAGGGGCTAGTACTGTCCCGTGCAACTGGTAGTACAAATCTCAAACTCTTCGATCAAGTGATATGGACCGGCCAAAATCCGTAGCGCACAAGACCGGACCATGGGTTCCCCCTCTACTATAGTAGTGGTGTGTCATTGCCCTATAAAATACAATTGAACCAAATGACTAACCAGCATACACCTGGTAGCCCACAATCTTATTTCCTCTTTTTGTACAAGAAAATCACCCCCTTATTTCCTCTAAAATAATCTCTCATCAAATCAATATCTACACTTCCTCTCATATCATCAAATAATAAATATATAATGTATTATGATCAATTTCACAAGTTCTCAAAGCAACATTTGTAATATTATAAAACAATATCATCAACATATATATATAAATCACCTTTTTATTTTATAATGAAAATAGTTCCACAAGACAATTTTATTAACAATATAGTTTTATTATGCAACTCAAATATCAATGGCACTTTTCATAATTCTAATTATTTAAAATCACTCACAAATATATTACAAGCATACACAAAGAGAGAAAAATGGTTACCTCTCACCAAGCAATAAAATATTATCACAATGGTAAATCCTCGTCCAACATCAAGTTTCTATAAACAGTTTATAAAAATTAAATAGTACTACACATTTTTTGGCAAAAGTACTACACATTAGTATACAACTAATTTGAGTGGTAAAATTATTGTTCAAAAAACTTGAAATTATTAGTTCAACTATTTACTGTTATTATTTATACCAAAATTCTAATTTAAAGTTTAGGATTTTAAACATATAATAATTTTTAAATTATAAACCCTTAATTTATTTAAATCAATTAAAATTTCAAGAATACCTGTAATATTCTAAGTAAATTATTTAAACAAATTTTGATAAGTAAAGTTACCCATAGAAATTTATTTACACACTTTTTATCATAAATAGTTATATACATAAATATATATATTTAAAAAATTGTATAATAGCAAAATAATAAATTCATTTCCATCAATCTAATTGTTTAGTCACCCTCTATTTAGCTAAAATATTGTTTATATAAAACCCATATATTTCTAAACATACTTAAATTTTTAAAATACTCCATATATCAAATAAATAAACCTAACATCATAGAGCTTAGTTATAAAAATATATCTATAGTTTTATGGTATTCTACAAATAAAACTTAAACTGGACGAAAATCTAAATCCCACAATATTCTCTAATCAATATAATATTACTATCGTTAGGAAGAGAAAGATATATAGAACAACTTTTATAAAAGAAATTTAATGAAAATAAATCGTTTTACTTACCTAAATAATTTCAGAAGTAAGACCTTAGACTAAAAATATCCTTTCAGATGCCTATTTCCTCTCTCCAACACCCTCTCTCTCCTCTCTCTCACTCTCTCACGTCGGACGCTCTCCTCTCAACTATGGATGATGGGATGTGTGTGTAGTGAATATGTGGTGTGTGAAGTATGGATAGGGGTATTTATAATACCCCTCATGCCTGCCAGAATTTTTTTAAAAAATTGCTTGCTGCCTGAGGGTGATGGTGAACCCACTAGCACCACCAACAGAGCACGCTTCCTTTATCATTTTTTAACTCACTCTTTAATACTCACAAACCACTCTCCCCCATCCCCTGCTCAACTCCTCCTCCACGCAAGCTGACCCTATTTTTTTTAAAAGCTGCCATCACTTCTCCTACTGCACATGTTAAGTGTGGCAGCCAACTTCTCATCTTTTTTTAATTAAAAGCTGCTGAGCCTTGATTTCCCCACTGCCACACGTTACTGTTAACGTGTGGCAGCCTACCTCTTATTTATTTTTTTTAAAAAAAGGGGTGATGGGATGTTACACTATGCGCAATCATCATTGGACTCAGCTATGATAAGACTAGGAGTCGTCACTGTTGCTGTGACCTTCAGCAAGCCCGGCTAGAGATTTTGCATCCTTGGGAGATATGATGAGCCAAAGCTTTGTTTTAACATCCTTCCTGTCACTCATTTTGTTTTCATATTTACACTTCAAAGCTTAATATTATGTTGATTAGTGAAGTGTAACTGTGATGTGTTTTGGATCCTTTTACTAATTCTTGTATATTCTAATTAGCTTGGCAACTATTTGGAAATGAATTTTTTGATTTAGAATAACTATTCTCTGATTTTATTTTAGACTTGATAAAGTTTCGAATTTATGGTGAAAAACACGAGTAACATTAATCAGTGTTATTTTTTTAATGAGTCAGATATATGCTTGCCAATGGGTATATTTGATTATTATTTGGATTCAGCTTTATGGTGACAATAAAGAGCTCATCCATTGATAAGCAATGAAGTCAGAGTTAGACTATTTTTGTTATTAGTCCACTTCCTTACTTTCACATAGTCATATTCCAAATTGATAATAAAATAAAAATACATAATAGCTTAGATAATATATTTGATTCAAATTAGGATGACAGAGTCATTTTTCTCCTAAATTTGTGAATTAATTTGTTAATTAAATACCTATAAACACCTAAACTTTTTAGAGATCGATCTTGAGGTTACACCACTGTTTACATAATTTTAAATATTAAATTTAATTTTTAAACCACAATAGATCATGATGTCAACGTGATTCTACCTTTATTTGTATTGATCAAAAGTAAGTTATTTATACCAACCCTTGTATTTTCATTTCACAAAAGAAGAAAGTGTATTCCAAGATAATTTTTAAGAACTTCATAGAAATTAAATCATTTCAAAAGACCATTTATTCTCAAATATTCGATTAGCGTTTCAAATATGGCGCAATAAGCAGGGATGAGATAGGTAGTATTACCATGGTCCTTACATGTCTTTCTCACTTTAAGCTTTGGACCTCTGCCTATATTTCACCTTACTCTTGTTTAGGGGTGAGCAAAAAAGCCCGCCCCGCCCGTCCCGCCCGTAACCCGTAACTGTTGAACCCATTTAAACCCGTCCATTTGAAACCCGTTGCGGGCGGGTTCAAAACGGGCGGGGTGCCGCTAAACGGGGTGGAACACGGGTTCACGCCACGGGGTGCCCCGTGCCCGCCCGTTTACCTTTTTTTTTTTAAGAAAAAAAATCCTTACCAGCCACTGCAGCCCAATCCCATTCAAGAGAGTCCAAGGCCCATCTGGCGTCCACACTCCAATATTTAAATTAAAAAAAACCCAACCCATAACTCCAGACTCGGTCATCACCTCATCCTCCCTTATTGTGAGACAATTTGGTCTGGCTAAGGCTAACGCACGAGGAACGGAGGAAGATGCGAGCAGGAGGCGGCGAAGAACGACGAGGAAGAAGAAGAAGAAGGTCTCCGGTGGCGGAGGCAACAACTGCGACTCTGCGAGGAAGAGGCTTCGGAGAACGCTAAGGTTGGCGCGATCGCGAAATCGCAACCATTAGACTCACCGATCTCCACCAGCACAGCCAACCACTCGAGCAGTCGAGCGTCGCCAC
>JANTPZ010005551.1:0-12841 GCA_025593235.1 Vachellia pachyceras
TTTTTTTATTATTTCATTACTTGCTCCCTTATTTGTTGTTAGTTATAAAAATAAATTGAGGGAGCATGAATTGAGATTGTTGTTAGTTATAAAACACTTGTCATATATGTTAAGTGATATAAGATTGTTATTAGTTATAAAAATAATTTGAGGGAGCACGAACACTTATTTGTTGTTGTGAGCGACTGAATTAATTGGTACAACTTTGACTGTCTCTTTCTACTATGAGTAGTTCTTTCAACAATTGGTCCTTTCAAAATCATCTAAGGCGGTAGGATTGCAGGTAATGAAATCCTAGCACGGACTACGGCCTACTAATGATAAATGGATCATACTTAGATGAATACGTTAAGAGCTAGTGATGAATATGAGAATGGTGTGGAAGAGTTTATTGAATTTGCTAAAAGAAATGCGACTAGCAAAAATGAGATATATTTTTGTCCCTATGGCAAATGTATAAATGGGATTAGGCAAAATATTGATGATATAAATGATCACTAATTTGTGAAGGAATAAGTCTCCAATACAAAAAGTGGATATGGCATGGGGAAAAACTAAATGCATATGCAGTACACGAAAGAGATTCTGTGAATGCAATAGATAAAGATAGAATGGAAAGAATGATTCACGATGTTGAGGTAGAATCTTTTGCCCAAGCGCCTGTATATGAAAGCATGCGAGGTGATGCAGAGACACCGTTGTACCCTGGGAGTAAGCATACACGCTTGACGGGTACATTGCATTTGATGAACTTGAATGCATCTTGTGGGTGGATCGACAGTAGTTTCACATTGTTGCTGCATTTGTTGGGTGATATGCTTCCGGAGAACAATGTACTTCCAAATCGTATGTATGAAGCCAAGAAAATCTTATTTACGATGGGCATGTAGTACAAGAAGATACATGCTTGTCCTAATAACTGTATAATATACAGAAATGGGTATGAAGATCTTAATAAGTGTTTGAATGTAAAACTATACGATACAAAGTGAGAAAAGGTGGTGATTGTGGTGATAAACTAGCTCAAAGGCAATATTTGAAGGTACTGTGGTATCTTCTAATAGTACCACGGTTTGAGCATTTGTTTGCCAATACAACAAAAGCACAAAAGTTGAGATGATATTGTGATGAGAGAATATCTTATGGAAGGTATCTTCGGCCCCCCGGCTGACTCTCTACAGTGGAAGAAAATTGATGAAATGTTTCCTCAATTCGATAGTGAGCCAAGAAAACTTCAGCTTGGGCTTTATACAGATGGAATGAATCCGTATGTGACACTCAGTAGTACATATAGTGCGTGGCCGGTACTCATGGTGATATACAACTTGCCTCCCTGGTTGTGCATGAAACGTAATCATATGATGCTTACTATGATGATTTCTGGACCGAAATAGCTGAGGAATGATATCGATGTTTACTTGGCACCTTTGATTGAAGACTTAAAGAAGCTATGGGAGGAAGGCATTGATGTGTTTGATGCATATAGGCAGGAGTCATTTAACTACATGCGATGATCTTCACAACGATAAATGACTTTCCTTCGTACGGTAACTTGTCAGGATACAGTGTCAAGGGGCAAAAAGCATGTCCGATAAGTGAAGCAGACACATACTTCCATCAACTTAAGCATAGGAGAAAAACTGTCTACCTTGGTTATAGGAGGTTTCTTCATCGGTTTCACCCCTATCGCAGGTTAAGAAAGAGTTTTAACGGCTTACCGAAGAATGGAATGGCTCCAAAAGAATTAACCAGAGAGCAAGTGTATAACAAGATAGAGCATGTTAACGTCATCTTCGGTAAGAATCAGAGAAGTGCCAGTGAGAAGAGCATATGGAAGAAGCGATCAATCTTTTTTGATCTTCCATATTGGCGTACTCTTGTATGAGGCGCAGTATCGATGTAATGCATATGGAGAAGAACGTTTGTGATAGCCTTGTTGGGATGCTGTTGCACATATCGGGAAAGACTAAGGATGGAATTAGTGCGAGACTAGACTTAGTTGAAATGGAAATAAAAGAACGGTTACATCCAAAGCTAAGAGATGATGGTAAAAAGGCGTACATGGAGCCAGCAGCACATATACTTTCAAAAGCCGAGAAAAAAGTTTTTGTGAGTGTTTGTATACTATTAAGGTGCCACAAGGGTATTCTTCAAATGTGAAAAGGCTTGTTTCATTAGATGATTTGAAGCTCGTGGGATTGAAGTCTCATGATTCTCATGTATTAATGCAACAATTATTACTAGTGACTATTAGAGGCATTATGAAGGATGACGTTCAACTTACCATAACTAGGCTTTATGTTTTTTTTAATGCTATATGTAGCAAAGAGATAGATGTTAAGAAGTTGGACGAATTGGAAAATGAAGGCTACATTATTCTCTCCCAACTAGAGATGCATTTTGCCCTTGCATTTTTCGATATAATGGTCCATCTGGTTGCTCATTTAGTAGAGAAATAAGGTTGTATGGTGTGGAAGAGGCTATGGTGTGGTACATTATTCTCTCCCAACTAGAGATGGATGTACCCTTTTGAGCATATCATGAAAGTTTTAAAAGATTATTCAAAAAATTCTTATCGACCTGAAGCATCCATTGTGGAAAGATATGTTGTGGAAGAGGCTATGGACTTTTGCAATGATTATCTATCTAGGGTGAATGCACAATCACGCCATGAAAAAGGCGCAAGCAAGGGAACACGAGGTTTAAAAGTGAAGAGTATGCCTTGTGAAGAAGTGTTACAAGCACACCTATATATCTTGAATAATATGGAAGAAATTCAACCTTATTTCGATGAACATGAATAGGTGTTAAAGAAGATGCATCCTAGAAAGAATGACATGTAGATAGCGAATAACCATAATAAGACATTCATAGGATGGTTGAAGGAAAGGATTTCTCTTGACATCAATGCTTCTAAGATGACCAAATGGTTAGTATGAGGGCTTGCATTTAAGGTGGTCACCTGAAGCGGTTATAACATAAATGGTTATTCATTCTACACAAAGGTTCAAGACGACAAAAATATAGTGTAAAATAGTGGGGTGATGGTTGTAGTTGAAGCTAAGCATTTTTCAAGTTTGAAAGACAAGAAGTTCAAATTTCCTTTATTCAAATGTATGTGGGTTAACAATAATGCCGTTGTAGTCGACCAACAGTTTGGATTTACCTCAGTTGATCTTGAAAGAGTTAGTTATATAGATGAGCCATTCATTCTAGCAAGTCAGGCTAGATAAGTGTTTTATGTCACAGACCCAGCAAATAAAAAAATGTCGATTGTACTCCAAAGTGAAAAACAAAAGGATGGTGATCCAACCTTTAACATGGACGATACACCCTCTTTTACTATAAATCCGCCTAGACCACGTGAAGCAGAATTAGTAGATGATGATCACTATACTGTACGACAAGATCACTGTGAAGGAATATGGGAAAATACATAAAGTAAGGAGTTAATTATGATATGAGTTATAGTATTGTGTGTTATATGTTTTTACCTTAGTTTACTTTATTCATGCTAATTGCAATTTATTTATATCTGACATTGATTTCTTAACAGAATTATGGCGAATTCTGATGAGTCACACAATGATGAAAACGTAGATGAAAACCCAATGGTGGTACCAGAGCCTACTGTTAACAAGGTTAGGGGATGTACAACTATGGCCTCTTTGACTACACGTCATCGCCAACGCCGAGAGAAGGTGCATGTAGAATTTGATGCTGCTATGAATCCTATCGATGATGAGGAAAATTGATTTATCAGCTATTTAAGGTATTTGGCACGGAGCAGAGTTAGCATATTGTACCATAGATAACGGTCTATTCCACAAGAAACACGGGATATGATATGGCAAGAAATTGTGGTATGTAACTTTCAACACCACTTCATTTTTGTCTTTATTTCGATTGGTTCAAATTTCATTATACAATGTTGTACTTTGCAGCAAACCTATGATGTTCCAGACACGTAGGAAATGAAGAAGCACTAGATAGGGCTTGTTCGCATACGGTGGAAAGACTTCAAGAATAAGTTGGCACGATATTAGTTCGGGGGTCAAAGAAAGATAAAAGTTTATGTCAGAAATATCCGTTTCTGTCTCCCAAAGACTGGAGGCTGTTTGTGGCGTCATGGCAAGACCCACAATTTCAGGTAACATCCTTTAATTGTCGCATGCGAATTGTTATCTACATTTTGTTGCTATCACTGACTCAGATTTCCCTCTTATGTCTTAATAAGAATTAAGTGAAGCCAATAAACAAAAGGGTGCTGCAAATATCTATCTGCATTATTTGTCTCGTGGCGGATACAAAAAGCTTCAATGAAAGATGATGGCGGATGAGCAACAAAGATTGCAGGAGGCATCCGCCTCAGATCCTGTCATTGTAGTTCATGCCCCTGCTCCTCCTCCAAGTCACACAAAATGGAAAGCAGCGAGGATGAAAGGTGGCAAGTACATATATGAAGCAGTTGCTGAGGTGGCTAGAAGGATTGTAAGTGCTGACATATAATAATTGCATGTGATTGTTTGACTTGGATTTATTGGTACCTCATTTATAACGTATTATATAATGCAGGATGACCTTACACAGCAGAGCAGCCAAGGGGCTTTCAGTCAAAATAGGAGGATGGACATCTTAGCGACGGCGATTGGAAAGCCAGATAACCCAAGCTAAGTTCGAGGAGAGTCGAGGGGAACCGGTCTAGGAAAATATTTTGGACGACTATCTCAACAGTCTACTGAAGTGCAGATTTAATCTAGAGTAGCTGAGATGCATCAATCACTCCGTGAAGAGTTTGACGCTCAACTTCATAGCTCAATCCAAACCAGATACAAACCCAGATGATTGACAATCTATGTGAGCAGTTGAGAGCTGAGATGAGAGAGCAGATGAGAGCTGAGTTCACAGCTTTCCTCAAATCGGGGAAGCTGATTGACGAATTGAAGAATATGGATTCCCCTTTATTTCTCAGTAGCAAAGATAGCAATAATCCGCTTGAGAAAGTACTGGGTGACCCTTCTCCTAATACCCCCGCAGAAGAAGTTGAAGAGCATTGCACTCCCTACCTGGATGAGCCAATACACGTTGTTACCGATGCTTATTTCTACAGGCAAGCTACTACACACCATTGTATGCCAATTCCAAATAGCTTGTCTCGAGTCTCGGTGACACGTAATGAAGATGGTGAGGAAGCCTCCAACATCCCAATCCGTGATCGAGAGGTGCTCCATTTAGATCAATCCAAGGGTTGTTTCGTTCTTTGGCCAAAAAATCTCATTTCTACACCTACAACAACTCATAAGGTAGAGCCACCTTATGATCTTATCTTACTTGATTTTTCTTCGATATTATATTTATAATCTATATTCTCTACTTTATTAGGACCCAGAAGAAACGGCAAAATTTCCATCCTTGTCACACTGCGGCAGCTACGAGAAAATTTACACCTGTGACCATGCAGATGCTTGATGGGATTGTGGGTCGTGGTCTAACGTATGAATTCGTTATTGATAAGGATGATGTGAAACAATTCCTATCGTTAGAGTACATAGATATAGCATGGCTTTAGTTTGCAATCTTGTAAGTTTTTATATTCCTATCTTCAATTGATGATGTCATTTTTTAAGTTTTATATAATTCACTATTTCATTTATTATTTAACTCTTTAATAGGACATTCCACAATATTTGTGTCGACTTTTCTAGAGGTGATTTGTATGGATTTTTGTGTCCTGCGAATACAACAAAGAGTTATAATTCTCTAGAATATAGGGTGCATTATGTTAGGAGCACAATAGAGCAGACATTAATCCAAAACTGTGTTACCTAGCGCCAATAATTGAAAGGTATGGAATTATGTTATCCATTTAACACATTTAGTCGAATTGGTAATAATTAACTTGTTTTGCTAACTTCATTTTCATTTATATGTGCTGTTGTAGTCATCATTGGAGTCTTTGAGTTGTCTGCCCCCTTATGAATACTGTGTATTGGTTTGACCCATTGTCTGGCAGAAAGGCAGGGGGCGACCAAAAATACCTTTTTTGATGCGTAAGTTTTTCCATTTGTAAATTATTGCTTTTAATGAAGTTTAAATATATTTTTTTCATATGTAATTATTGTCAATTAAATCACAATGCACTCAAGACATACCAATTTATGGGCGATAAACATAAAGGTAGAAATAAAATCACACAATGGTCTTATCCAAAAGTAAGTACTTTGACTGTAAGTTCTTTCATTGAAAGTCGTTTTATCCCTTTATACGTTTTAACAATATGTTTTTTATCTTTAGTGCCCTCGACAATTAGGCAATACTGAGTGCGGGTATTATGTTATCAGTTACATGTATAGTATCATTCAGAGTGGATTGATAAGAGATTTAGAAGAGGTAATACGTAATCTATCAAATATTGATGAGTTAATAGTTTAGTTTGATGAATTTGAATTAGCCTAACAATTGTTTTTAAATTTGTAGATTTTTGATAATGATGATACTAACTTGATTGCTGACATTGATTTGATCAGAGATTGGGTGGCTAGACGTCTCCTTGACTTGTAAATAATGCTTATTTCTTAAAGGTGAATATATAGTTCTAACTCTTCATATTGACTTTTATAGGGTTAAATAAATTGATGAATTGTGTTTCTCTACCACAAATGTACAATGATCTTTGCTCAGTAAATGAGACAATGACTTTTGTATTTCGCTACCATAAGGACTTGGCTTAGATAGATATATACGTCTAACTCTTGATGAATTTTGTGTTTCTCCATCACAATGACTTTTGCTTTTAACTTTGATATGTGTTTATTATGTTTGGACTTGATATGGTGTACAAAATGGAATTGTAAACTGAATATCGATGTAGTAAGGGGGTTAAATAAAATTGAACAGAACGTTTTTAAAAAAATATTAATATACGCCTTATTTAGAATGTAAGGCGCCGTAGGCTAGACCTATGGTGCCCTATATACTAGCCTACGGTGCCCTATATCTAAATATAGGGCGCCGTAGATTAGATCTACAACGCCTTTCATGATATAGAATGCCGTAGGCCCTAACTTTTTACTCCAATCACATACACACCCTCTAGAAAAGGCGCTAATTGGGTTAAACATAGGGCATGAAAAGTACCTTTTGTAATAGTGGTGCGCTATGTTGTTTGGAATTAATTTATTTCATAAAATAATCTAAACACCCTTAATTTGGGGGAAAACAGAAGATGCTAACATTAAGAAAATCTCAAAGCACTAAAAAAGTATTTTTATACAAGTTGAGACTAAGTTTCTTTCATATTTTTATCTGAAACTCCGTAAAATCATTTAAAATAAGATAATCTAGACACTCAAAATTATAAGAATAAATAAGTTGGTTAAAATTGGTAGAAAGCAATAAATATTTAAAAATGTATTTTTTTTAAATATACCCTTCTTTACAAAGAGAGTGTGAGAGGGAGAGAATAAATACGGGAAAAATAAAAGAGAATGAATGATATAAAGATATGATAATTGACAAATGTGTAAATAGTCCTATTCCAAAAAAATTATAAGATACTATATTTAATTAGAAAAGATTTTGATTGATGAGATTCAATTGCCATAAAACAACGTTTTTTCCATCCCTGGAAGAGTCGCTTTATTGTGACTTAGCTTCAATTGAGAAGTTTGGGGAAGCATCCTAACTTCTGAATGTTCAAGTTGACATCTGAGGATAATTGACGATTTATCCTGCCCAACATATTACCTAAGAGGAAGTGTATTTCACGATTTTCTTAGATCATGGATGAGTTCAACTACTTTAAAAAAAATTTGTATAAAAAATGCTATTATCTCTTAGTTTTCAAAAAGAGTGGTGTTGAGTGTTGGCTCTTCATCAATCATTGTAAATCTATTTAATCCAATTAATACAGATACATGAATCATGACATGCACACTACATTTTTAGAGATTTATTATAGATTCAATTAATCCAATTAATATAGATTCATGACTCATTATATGTACACTACAATTTTAGATATTTATTATAGATACTCTTTGTATTGTTTCATGTATCTAGAGTATGTGTGGTTCATGTAAGAAATATAATCAATGTAATTAGGGGTTGAGCAATCATGATGGATAACATAACACATCAATATTGGGTAGGTTTATGACAGCGTTGGAGAAGCATGTTGGCATAAATTGAAACAAAACTTCTCTTGTACACTTATTTTCTAAATCATAAATCATATTGAAAAAGTAACTTTCACTATTAATCTCAACATGCCCATATATATATTACCTTTTTTAAAATATTCCCATGCTCAAAACTCCTATAAGAACTTAAAAAAAAGAATAAAATTAACTTTAAGAAGAAATAAACTTCTAAAAAATAGAAGTGCATGTTTTTCCTTAATTTGTTTTTGCAAAAGTGGCTATTAGAGATTACAATGTTTGAAAACAAAAATTGGCTTTTATATACAATAAAAAGTCCCACCAAGATATCCTAATTTCATATTTGGTTACTAAATTGGGCTCTACTCAAAAGTAAAGCCCATAACTCTAGATACATGAGATCTCACATAAATCTCCAAACAAAAGAAAAAAACAAGCATACATGTTATGAGTCTTCTTTGCATAATCGGATGTTCTAAAATCTCCAAACAAAAAAAACAAGCATAATTGGATTCTTCATGGAATTATTTTAGAAATGTGAGATTTATATCTTTCTAAAATATCCACACACCTAACACTCAGCATTTCGTGTGTATGTGTGTGTGTGTGCAAGGGTGGATACACATTGTCTCCAGCAGGTTTAGCTGCATCCCCTGACTTCCAGAAAATTAGATATATATTAGCACTATATAATTTATTTTGCATTCACTCATTTGCATGCAGTGGCATCGACGTCAAGTGTGGATGGCAAGTGCAATAAGGATAGTGATTGTTTTGGTGTTATGTGTGATTTTGGAAGATCTGCTTGCCTTGACCATAAATGTCAATGTGTTAATTCCCAAAAGCTGCAACTTCAAGAACAAGAAGAACCACATCAGTATTGTCTTCATCAACTTCACTGCAACGATATGCTCTGTCCTTCATCATCTTGCTCCAAGAATTGCCTCAATGGGAAGTGCACTTGCCTGTGTTGATATATTATATGACAATATCTAATTTGTCAGCCCAATAATATGGTATCAATAATATTATTACTACTTTGACTTGCTAAGAAAAGCTTTAATTTCCAAAAATTCCCAATAACAAATGAGGGGTATATATTTGTCATCGTTCAGTTAAACATCGTTATATACTTTTTATTTGTTTTTCAACTTTTAAGTGCTTGTTTGGGAACTTTGTTCCCCCAACGGTGCACGTAAGTTGAGACAAAACCATCTCGAAATCTATAAAAACCATCTTAAAATTCATAAAACCATTCAGAAATATGTAAACTCTTTTCTCCCAATGGAGTTCCCAACCACACACTAAGTAAATATTTTTTTTGGAGCTGCGAGTAATTCCCCCTAATATTAATGTCTTGGAAAATGCACATTCTCTCTTCTCTATCTCCCCCACCCCACTAGGATCCCTCCCTCTCTCTATACATAAATAGTATGTAGTTATTAAATATGTTGGTCAAAATATTATAAGAAAATTGTGTAATTGGAGGAAATTGGGGGTAGGCATAAAAACCATGAAGTTTATAAAATTAACCTAAATGTCCTGAACTTGAAAAACAAACGAGATGCCGACATTAATTTAATAAGTAAATACTTTAATTGATCAGTCGATCACAATAACAATTAAAATAGTGACAACAGAATGATCTAATTAATGTGAAGTGTATATAGTAAGTAGTTTGGACTTTGGATTCAATATATTTTGCGAATCATCTAAATATCCTTAATTTTGAAAAAAGAGAGATGCCAAATGAAATTTAATAAATATTTAACTTTAACTTATCCAATGATAACAACAATTAAGCCACAACCGAACAAAAAAGAAAACATATTGAACAAATCCTTAAATCTGTCAAAGAAACTAAGTTACAACGCTGAGAAACATTTTTCAGAATGAATATGTTCTCAGGAAAAGTAGCTTCACCCACCACAGTCTAGTTGAGCATATCCAAATTGTATACTAAGAAGCTTTTTATCCACTAAATTTCCAAAACAACTAAAAGTTTATCTTCGCTTATACAACATATGCATTCCTAAGGGTGAAAAAAGGGTCAGCCTTAAGATTGCGGGCTGACCCGCATGGGTTGGCAGGCTAGGCGGGCTAGCCTGCCACCCCTACAGCCAGAGCCCGTACCGATAGGTTGGCAGGAATTAAACTTCCTTTTTTATCCAATTTTTTTATAAGATCGTATAGTCACAACTCACATGATTTTTTTTCCACTAATAAATTTTCAATAATGACTTTTTCCAAGTTTTCAAAAATATAAGTATTAATGTTTTGTTGTAATCTTAAATATAGTATTATAAAAAATAAAATATTTTATACTATTTTTTGTTGTATTAGGTATTGTTTATCATACTTTGTAAGAATATTGAGATGAAAAAGGTAAAAAAAATATGTAATATATTATTTTTAAAATTAAAAAAATTGACGGGTTGAGCGGGGCGGTCTGAAACAATCTGACCTTTAGCTGGTTGGCATTTTGCTAGCCTGAACCCCCCACTGTTAGGTGGGGCCAACCCGCTTTCCCGCTTCTATACATTCCTCATTCTTATTTCCGAAACATCTTCCCCAACTTCTACCTCCACCTGTTTCTTAATAACCAATAAACACCAAATCCATCAGGTGGTATCCATCTTAAATCATCCTTAATTTTGATCATATATGGCCCTTTTTTTTATACAAATATATGGCCCTTTTGATTGGTACATATAAGCTTAACTTGCTACTAAACTTCCAAAATTTCATTGTTGTATCAGAGATTGGTATGAATTGAACAAACCTGCTTTTAAAACCCAAATGAATAGCCTCTCCCTCCATACATTCCTGTCTTTTTCAAGGAGGACAAACTAAAGCACCTGTAACCTTTGAAAATAGAATGGCTAACAAAGTCTCCATTAAAACCAACAGTGCATCCCAACTATACCCATATCTATCGGCCACACCATCAGTGAGGAGTCATTGAGGGGGAAATAATATAAACAAGACAAAATGTTGATTGGCCAGATGCGTGAGATTCAAGTGCCATAAGAACAACGCATCTCATTTCTAAAATTCTATAATGCATTCAAAAATTTATATCGTTAATGAACAAAACCATCATTTATCAATTATGATTTTGTTACTTTTTATTTTCAGAACACATTTATTATATTATAAAAATTTTACCCTTGACTACTTAGCCATTCTCCAGGTGAAAAGAAACACACACCACTATCCATATGGCATTTGATTCCACATCTCTCGTAGAGGGCCCTTGGCATCATATTTATTACATTTATAATTGTTTTCAAATGCTCTTCGAAAATATTTTTCTTCAAGACATTTCTATTCAGATGTAAGTAATTTACTGTTAATAAAAAATAATATATTTCTCCATGATTTTGTCATATATTTTATTTTTTTAGATCTACAATAAAGAGCAAGTCGAATTCGTTAAAGAACATTGTACAATTGAAAACTAAAGAAACCAGAGTTATCGGTTATGAGAGATAAAATTTGATCAGAAGACTAAATAAACTCTTATATTAAATCAGAAAGGGATATAAAGTTCCCCCTTTTCCTTTGAATTTTTTTTTTGAAAAAAAGTAATTAATTACAATGTTTTGAACAAGAATCAGTTAATTAGCAACTTACATACCATTATTTGTATTTGTAGGCGTATAATATGTATAGAGTTATCCATTTACCCTAATTTCATATAGAAGAGTATTATGTGGGGAAATTTGGCTATATATAGTAATTGCATGATATTTCCCCTTCTTCCATCTTGTAATAATTCTTTTCCCATTTTGAAACCTAAGTTTTCTCTTTTATATTTTTTTCCATTTCTTCTTTTCTTCTTTTTTCTTTTTTCTCTTTTCTCTTTCCTACTTTTTTCCATCTTTCTCTTTTCTATTTCCTGTTTTTTTCTTTTTTTATTTCCTTTTTCCTACATTTTCTTTCTTCTCTTTCCTTTTTCTTAGTTTTCATTATTTCTCTTTCCTCTTTCTTACGTATTTTTTGCCTCGGAATCCGTAAAAGCTAATAACTTATCAAACATAAATCATTTTTCAAAATCTAAGTTTTGCCTCAGAATCTGTAAAAGTTATTTTCCGTTCTCCAAAACCTAGGTTTTATCTTAGAATCAGTAAAAGCTATATTCAAAATAGCTTCTAAACAAGCCCTTATTGCAATTATAAATTAGACATTTTATCCCAGACATCTTAAAAACAATTTCTCTAATAAACTGTTATCGCAATTTTTTGTAGTCTTTTTTTAATAGCTATTGAGCACTTGTTAATTGTTACTTTTTGGTCATATTTATGTATTGCTACTATTTGTCGGTCTTCAATGGGATTACTCTTCTAATAATGAATTTTTTAAGGGGTAATATGTATTTTTACCTTGATTTTTTTTTTGTATGAGGTTATAATAAGTTCTCCTTTATTAATTTGTGCTTGTATATTCTTAACGATACATAACACTAAAATTATAATTTAATTTATTTAATATAACCACCCAGTAATGTAAACCAACGAATATATATAGATGCTAAACTATAATTATGTGTGTGTGCTACTGTTCTACAATTGATTTTACAATTGTGGGCAAAAAAAGATTTTACAATGAATGCTAAAATATTCAAAACATTCTGACTTTTGTATCAGTTGCAAATAATCCTCTTTCAAAGTTTAAATTTA